>JAPFBE010000002.1:48273410-48375369 GCA_034336665.1 Luscinia megarhynchos | reverse complement strand
CTATGTATCTGTAGTATGCTGAGGAAGGTTTGACAAAAAGCAAAATGTGTTAAACTTTGTTGAAGTATATCTAAACCCAGTTACACATTAAATTGCAGTATGTTAAAAATTTATAGATTTTAATGTATAACTCTTCCTGGAGAACATGAGAGGCATGTTTGATTAAAGGTATTTTCAATCTCATCTGCTCATCAACTGCATTAAGTTTTAGATTGGTAAAAGGAAACTTCAGGCTTGGTATGGCATTATTAAATAAAAAAAGTAAGCTAAAAATAAGACCGAGAATACAGTGTGAATAAATTGAAAATATTAATGAACCAATGTAATAAGAATGCATTAATTTTTAATGTTATTTTAAGTAAAAATAAGAATACTTTATGTATTCTTTTTAAGGTTTTCTTGAGGCAGTGACTACACAGTTGTGCAAATTACAATGAAAATCTATTTTTCCTGGTCCTGTAGCAATGTATATAACTAGTTGCTCTCTAGTTGATCTGGTAAATAATACTTAAATTAAGTACTTATCTTCACAAGTTTTTCTTTAGAATAGAACCTGCCAAAAGCATGTAAAGTATTTTATCACTCATTAATACATAATAAAGTGTTTGTGTAATTAGGTAAGCAGCTGAAGCTTTCTGAGACCGTGGAAATGTTAGTTGTGACCATATCTATGTTTTCAAGGTGTGCATTGACTCACAGTTCTTCTGGAAGCTCTGGTGGAAGGGGCAGGGCATGGTCTCACTGGAGGAGACACATGTGGAGTGTGATCTCAAGAACGACTCTGTGCTCCTTGGTTTCCCCTTGTCCTCTATGTGAAATACATTGTACGTTGAATGTAATGAGACTAACATGCTCCCAGCTCACACTTCTCTCTTGCAATCTTGCATGGAAAAAGACACCTAGAAATCCAGGCAGAAAGCCTTTATTACTTTGATTTTTCTTGTGAAATGGAAATCCTGGAATTTAACTGCAATGAGCAGCACTTAGGGGTTTGAACGGCAAAAAGAAAGTGTCTCAAGCCATTTGGAACATTTTAAAACTATCTAGTTTATACTTGATACTCCAACTGTAGGTTTTCTGGAGTTTTTCTGTCATTTATATCAGACCCCGTAAGGATCTCTGAAAGGATACTAAACCTATTGTTTAGCCACTTAACTTCAAGTTAGCATTTAACTTCTAATCTAATATGTGTAGTATATCACAACTTTCTTTTCTCAGGGGTAAAAATGCTCTGCTGGTAGTTGCTTTTATGTTGATGTAGCTGATCTAGCACAACCTATCTGACTTTTCTAGGGCTTATTAATTACATCTCTTCTGTGAGTCTCTCATTTCTGTAAGCAGCGATGAGTGAAAATTATGGCTTGGGTAACCATATTCTTTCAATGCAAAAATAAAGGTTATTTTGACATCTGAAAATTAATCTCTTATCATTGCCCTGTCTGTAAAAATCTAAAGAGACATGATGAAGACCGTGCTGATGTGACTGCATACACTTTAGCCTTTTTTTAGAGCTTCTCAAAAGAGGATTAATTGTTTTTTATACAGTGGTGAATTGTGTCCAGCCAGTGGGAAAGCTCTCACACACACCGATGTACTCTCATTCAGAAGGATGGGAGAGTGACTCAAAAGGGCAAAAGCAAGAAAAACTCATGGCCAGAGACAAAGGTAAGATATTAAGCAAGAAAACCAACAAAATAAAAGAAAACACAACCCCACGGTGATCACTCACTACATCTCACTTGCAAACCAGCATCCAAGCATTATGTCCCCACAACCTGTGAGCAGTTACTTTTCTAGAAAAATTCTCCTGCCATTTTATTTCTGAACATGACACCATAGGGCAAGAAATGTCCCTTTGGTCCGTGGGAGTCAGCTGTCCTAATTGTGTCCCCTCCCAAATTCTCCTCCACTTCGAAGGGGTGGAGAGTGAAATATTGTTCAAGCGCTACTCAGCAGTAATTAAAACACTGGTATGGTCACAAGTTTGAAGCACAGCACCAAAATGCTGGTTATGAAACAAATTAAATCCACCCTAGCCAAGAGCAGCACACGTTCAGCTGCCTACTGGGGGCAAACAGCACAGATAATGAATCACAAGTTAGGGTGAGATAGTTCTTAAACACCCACTCTTTCCCTTGCCCCGACACTCAGAGCTTAGCTATCAAAGTTAGAAACTTTTTGTGCTCTCAGTTTCATGCTTGTCAGTGATGAAACACAAAACAAGAGACTTTACTCCTCCTCATTCCTTGATGATTCGTACAAATTAGGTAGAAGTAAGAATATTTTTCTGTTTTAAATATACCTTCCTGGGCCCATTAAAAAACAACAAAACAAACATCCAGGGTTTTTTTGGCAAAATTAAAAGAAATATAGTCTATAAAGCAATGGGGAAAATATATTTTTTCCATTGCTGTGAAAATTTTAAATTAGAATTACATTCTATGTTTTTAATCAATAGTTTGTCAATTTCATGTGACCAGTATTAGTAAAATAAGTTATTTCTGGAATTTGGTTTTTCTAGGTAAATCTGAAAACATGAAAAATATAGATGATTTTGCAATAAAAGTCATTGCTGACAAAGTGAAATATAAGAATAAAAAAGCATTTTATTCTTCTAATGCCTTGAATTATAAAACTATTATTATATTCATGATAAAGGCTAATTGTTCTCTTTGCACCTGATGTCTTTATAAAGATTTAGATTTCTCTTTAGCCTGCTGGCTAACTACTATTTCTGATTTTATAAATCATAAGAATATTTAAGGACCATTTTTCTATACCACTATTTATAAATTGAATTAAGAGTATCCTTTTTTTTTCCATTGGTACCCCACTGAAATAAACTTACCTATGCCCTAAAAATGCACAATGAACCGAGATTTTACTCACAATTGTTGACAACAAAAGCTCTGAGTGGCAGTGAAAATAAACTACCTGCCAATACATGAAGGTCAAAAGCATTGTCAGCACCATTATAAAAGCATGACTGTGACCTGATTCATCTTATGTTTGCCAGTTTCCAGTTCCCCTGTGATAGCTGCTCAAAAACTCTACTTGAAGAGGTGAGAGTAAAAGGGGATTATATTAACGGGGATCATGTAATATTCGCCGAGCTGGAAATCCTTCTCCACCAAATAGGGCATTCTATTTATTTTATCTACTGTGTTTTCTCTATAATTCCACAGAAATAGATGCAATTACTCTATGGAAAAAACATTTTTTTTTTTCCAGGATTGTGGTAGCAGGAGGTATATACCCATTTGCTGGATGTGGAAACTGGATTTGAACTATATTGCACCGTATTAGAAGGAACTAAAATTAATTTAACTGCACTAACCCTTTGATCATGTAGCTGGCCTTTCCTTTGTTAAGCTCCTCGCTTTTCTGACTAGAATTTGCTTTTGTCAGCACAGCAGCAAGTGACATATGGTATTTTTGTTGCTACTTGAAATAATCTTCTGTAGATCAGCTGGATTTCCCAAAAGAGCTTTGCATTCAACATTAGGGAGAGAGAGGAGATGAAAGAGAACCCCAAATCACTATACATTTCATGATTAAAAACCGCAGTAAAATGAGCTCCCCCATTCAAACCAATATACTTACTTCACATTTTTCACATTTAAAAAAGGATGGAATCTGCTCTGTGATGTATCAAAATCTTGTGAACTCTTATTTAGGAGGTGAAAGAGGAAAAATGAGCTGTGGTTTTGCAAGTCTTGTGTTCTGGGTATTTTAATAAATGACTGATGTGTTCAGACAATTAACTTACTAGCTGCTGGCTTTGACTTTCCTTCTGATACATAAACAAAAGGTGGCTGTACATTGCTCTGGATTACACTCTTGCTCCTATCTCACAGCAGCTAAATGTTGACTTGACAATGGAATTTTAAATTGACACCATTTTAACACATGTAGTATTTGTGATTAGAAATTCTCAGACACAGAAATATTCATCACCATAGAGACATATTAAAAAAAAAAAAAAAAAAAAAAATCAACAATATGAACCAAAGTCACACACTGAAAATGCTGAAGTGGATATTGTTATGTGTTTGGCATTACAAAATGTTCTCATTGAAGTTAATGGACAGCATAACATAGAAACTGCTCAATAATTTGTATTCAGACACAGCAATCTGTATTGTTTCTGCCCACCAGCACAGGACATCCTTTCTTTTCTTCAAGTTATTGCACATTGATGGGATTTTTTTCTACTGACAGGCAACAAAAAATCAAGACAGCATTTAACCAGTCAAAGTGTCTGAATGAATGGGAAGGTTAATGCCTTAAACTAAGTTTAAGTTAGTTCACATTTTTTTAATAATTGGTTTCTGCATTAAACTTGTTTTAAACAGGAATATGATTCACAGTTCCTACAGGCAAAGTTATGAGTGTTTGATGGAAGACAGTTACGCTTCAAAGGCTACGAATTCAGATAAAAAAATTACCGTAACTTTCATAAGTATTTCAAAGGTCAGTGAAGGACTGGGATGTTGCATGAAAACAAAAAAGAGCTATGGGCAAAATAACTAGAATTGATAATGACCTTTAAATCAATGAAGAATGAAAATCATAAAATACTTATCCATATGGAAGAGCAAAGATTCTCATAAAAAAATTCAAGAACAGGATACAAAGTAAAATAGCTCATTATGACTGGAAATGACAGACTGGTAATGTACTAAGGCAAAAGATTTCTCTTACACAAAAAAGCCTCCAGGGAAATTTCATTTAAACAAGTAATGTACTGTGTGTATATTTGTGTGTGTGTGCGCCTGTGTGCACTCTTACATCTCTAGGCTGGACTTAATGAAGCCAAGGGCAATTTTCAATGCCCTACTGTTGCATAAACCTGGATTTTACCTTAAACTCCCTTTTAAAATAAAAATTAAAAATGCATTGTAACCAGTGGAAAGTGTTACTTTATTAATTTTAATTTCCTGGGGTTTTTTCTGTGTGTTCCTTTCACTTTGGCGTTCTTCTTTTCATATAAAATAAAGCTGGTTTTTTATATCTTGGTAGGTTGTGACCAGAATATATTCATGAGAATATTAAAGGATATTCAATACATCAAGTGATTATTTTTTAATAATTTGTCTTAGAACAGCAGGCGTGATATAACTGTGTTTACTTCCCTCTGCAGTGATAGAGAATTCAGTGAAATCAATGCAGAGATTTCATTACCTTACACATAATTTGCTGTTACAGATAGGATTTCAGAATCAAGTGACTGTCTTCAATGGAAGACAAGAAGGCTTATCATCTACAAGTTCTTACTAATTAAAAAGACTCATTCAATTAGAAAACAAAACAGTCAATTTAAAGAATAATGAATGGGCAGAAGAATTCCTTCATCCTGAACAGCTAAATTTTCTTGTTATAAACTCTCTATCGCTTCACATAATTGAGCACAAACTAAATATTCTTAGATTCTGGAATTCTGATACTAAGAGCTAGGATTAATCTATGTTTGAGAGCAGTTGCTATATGGAATATTGCAACTGTTTCTGAGTGGTAGAATAATCCCATGTTTGAACTGAAACATAGGAGGATATTTCATAAAGCACAAAACAAGAATTTGCATTTAAGAAAAAATACACGCCCTGAGAATTAAATTGAAATAAGATTTAAAAATTTTTTTCATAACTTGATTGAGAGGTAGGTTTGTAGCAGTTTAACTATGAGTATGCAGGATGCAATGTTGAAGAAAATAACTAATAAATTACCAGGTGTCTGTTTGATACTCGTGTATTTTGTTCCTCAGAAGGTAAAATCAGTGCAGTAAAAACAGCGGCTGACCTTTCATCCTCCTCTACTGCATGCTCTGAACAGAACATAGAGAACTCACAAATCTTGGAGCAATTTCATTCTTCTCTCTGGTGAACAGCAGTAGGACCCAAAAGAATGGCACGAAGCTGAGTCAGCGAGCGTTTAGGTGGAATATCAGGAAAAGATTCTTCACCCTGAAGTGGGTGGTTGAGTACTGAAACAGTATTTCCAGGCAAGTGACCACAGCATGAAGCCTTGCAGAACTCCAAAATTTGGGACTGATACACTCAGGCACATGGTGTGACTCTTGAGGAAGGTGTGGTTCTGGGGCAAGGGCTGCACTTTGGTGATCCTTTAGGCTATCTTCCAGCTCAGGATATTCTATGATTCTAAGATTGTAAGATATGCATCAATTCCATTGTCGATTCCACTTTTCAAAATTGGAAGATTGCTCCTTGAAATTCAGCCATTAAGATAGCTTTTAGTTTTTATTATACTTTCTCTTCTCTCACTTAAGAACCAACTCTGTCCCATATATTTTCCTGTCTTTAAAGCAAGCATCACTCAAATTCTTACGCTGTGTATTATTGTTAAATCTTCTATTAGCTCTTCCAGTGTGGCCAAAGACCTAGTCCAACATGGCAGGTTTCCTTGATGTACAATTCTCTTTTCTGAATAGAATCAATTTCTCACATTATTTACTAGAATCTGCATTAGAAAACACAAATCATGTATTTCAAGAAAAATGAACAGATGCTTTGGCACAGATTTTTTTGTCCCAAATATAGAAATTATGCTTTTTAATTATTGGCCAGGAATAGCAACTAATTTGGCTGAAACCTTGTATGTAGCAAAGCAGGTGCATATTTATTAGATTTTCATATTTAATGAGTATGGTGCACTTCCATGTTTTCCAAAGGCAGAATTATTGCAAGAAATACATAAAACAGAGCATCCAATAACTTCCATTCACCTAGAATTGTTGAAGAGGTTGTCTGTCCGACTTCTAATCAAGCATAGACCAAACAGTGGATATTTACCACTGAGAAGTAAGTAAATAAATGAGCCAGCTATCTATATCACTGTTATGCTATATCAGGACAATATACTCATAATGAAAATTATATTTTAATTAGAAACATGTTAGTTTTTTATTTTTAATTTTGATCCCCTATCAAAATTACAAAGGGTTGCATAAAAGCAAATTATTTCCATTCAATATAGAGGAATGGAAACTGTATTAACAGACCACTGAGTCTGTGGTGTTAACAGGGGTGACAAAGTAGGTGCTAGAAGGTCATGAAAGTTCTGGAGGAGGGTATACCTGTTATGAGTTAAGAATATTTTATAAGTGATTCTCTGAGTTAAATGACTGGGTTTTTTACCACCAGAACTTCATTTTGGAGCTCAGCTTGTTTCATTCAAAAGGTAAATCAATGCTTCTGTTAAAATCACTGTGAACTGTTATAATTTCTTGAGTGTAATAACTCCCTCCTAAAATAATTCTTGCAAGCTTTTGTGTATCAAATAACTACCAGGTCAGCAGAGCACTGACTGGCTTAAAAGTATTAGAGGTCATGCTGCAAACTCTGGCTGGGAAGAGGAGATAACTGGCAGATTCTTCAAATCATATTTTAAGGGTGAAGTAGTAGATTTTAGCTAGAACAAAGCCCATTAATAGACAACAAAATCTTGCAGCCCATTTTCTCTATTCTCCCCACCTGGATGAATTCTCTTATGTCTGTCAGGTTAGTTACAATAGGCTTTGATGTCCTGTACTGAATTGATGTCACAGCGTGGTGCCTAATGAGGGCACTACTCAGATTATTGAACTATAGCCACATCTGCCTAGCTCTGACTCGTGAGATGGGTTTGGTATGGACTGGTAAACAGCAAAACGAGCATAGAAAATGGTTATGGGGAGACATACTGAGGAGATCTCAGTTTTATCTGGAAATCCATAGGGAGGAAATAAAAGAAGGACTCCTTACAGTTTTGCATCTTAGTAACATTTTTGGGGATGGTGAGAGTAGAGAGCAGAGCCAGAAGCCATGGAAGTATCAGCTATTTGATTTTAGACATGGAGAAAATCAGGGGAATTGTTCTGGGGTTTTGTGACCAGTAAGGCCACTTTTTTTCGCCAACCAGGACCACCTAAGTGAGAAAACAATGAAAAGGGGAGGAATAGGAGCAGGGGAGCAAGTCCACAGAAATTTAACACCATGAAGAAGACAAACCTGAGGTGTGTTTTTTATGGAAACCAGTTTGCCAGAGAAGATTCCTCATGCTGACTGGTTGGAGTGAGCATCCTTTTCCACTCTATCCAAAGTGCTGATTGCAGTAGGACTGGAGAGGAGAGATGATCTTCCATGTGATTGTGTGTTGTATACACTGTTGGGTGGATTTTAAGACAGATATAAATTTTATATTTCTCGTGATATATCTGTCCTGCTTGGAAATAATCTAAAATTTATTTCACTTCATGGTGCTGTTCTGTCCTTGAGGTTTTATTATTCTTGAATTGTTCCATGACAGCTGATAAAATTCACTAATCTAACTTCAAAAAATGACCAAAAACCAACAAAAAAGCTGTTCCATTTATTCTGACAGCATTGAGCTGTTGAGTCCTTCCAGCTAGGAATTTAAATTCATCAGTAAATCATGGAATCTTAGATTAATTTAGATTGGAAAAGATACTTAAGATCATTGAATCCAACTGTAAGCTTAATGCAGCCAAATCCACCAGATTTATTTCTCAATACCTATTTTGATGGGAACTCATGTTGTTTCTAATTTTCAGATATTCCACAAATAAAATTATAAAATTACTGGTAAAATAATATAAATAATATACCAAAAAACCCTGCAAAACCCCACCCTTTAAAAACTTTTCCATATCACATCTCAGTTTTGGACATTTTGGATGGGTTTTGTGGTAGATTTCTGGTGTATCTGGGTTCAAAGCACTATAATAGTACTTTAGATAAGAAATATATACTTTTATGTAGATACACACTTATGAGATACTTCATAAAGTCCAGGTTGATCATTTTCTTGAAATGTTGACCTTGTAACTTTCTTCCTGTGTTGCTCATAATAATAAGTAAAATCAACTAGAATTAATTATTTGAAACTCAGGATAAGAGAACAGGTCTGGCTTTAAATCTAACTTTTTATCCTTCTGAAGGAGGCAGCATAGTGTATATGGGACAGGAGGTAATCTGGCCATTTCTTCAGTCATTTTTTCAATCAGCTGAACTTGGAGTCAACTCACATGCTGTGGTGTGAGCCAGTGCAGTGAAAGATTCACTGCCAACAAGGGAATGACACAAAGAACTAGTGGCAAGCCATAGTGTTAAGATAACCAAGCAAGAGTAGAACAATTGTCTTCAAGACCGTTTTGTTGGTACATCTTGAACTAAATAAACACATAAATATACATATACATATACATTTCTATTATTTTAAAATATTTCCATATATTTGTCATAATCAGTCATGCCAAAAATTCTGAAAAATATGTATGCAAGGTGTTATATAAAAATTTAAATGCCCCAGACTGGAGAGGGATAGTTTGGAATAGTTCAGGGGAAAAAAAAATATCATGCTTGGGAGTTAGAATACAAGGACAGGCAGAGAGGAGACCATTCTGGAATCAAAGAAAGAAGAATACCAAGAAATGCACTGAATTATTTCTTACTTTCTGGAAGTATCCTCAAAGGGTTTTCTGGATATTAATCTGATGAATTACATCCATCTGATAGTAGAAGAGTCCTCTGGGGTAGAACAGTGCCAGTTTACACACTTAGTGGGCATGCATTTTCTTTTGATCAGACAAAAGAGTCAATAAAGCTGCTGTATCAAGTGTCTCTTACTTTAATGCTAATTTTCCTCCTAATTTTAATGGCAATTGGATCAAAATCGCCTCTGCTTTTCTTTGTTTCTGGAGGAACCACGGTAATACATTTAAACACTATCACTTTAGGATAATATGATTAAAAATTATAATGGTATATAGATTTATAAAGACATAGACATGTAATCAGTTTATTACTCATTAATTGTTTGTGCACAAAAAAAAGCATGAAAATGTTACTTTAATTTTAATGAATGGAGTGATTGATGATTCTATCTGAATGCCAAATATTTGTGTCCATATAAATTTTGTACCAATAAAATAATTATTAACATTTTGATGCTCTCCTATTTCTCGATTACAATAACAATTTTAATTTACCATGAGTTTTTGCAGAATCATAGAATCATCAAGGTTGGAAGAGACCTTTAAGATTATCCAGTTTCAGTGTTTGCAGAAACACATATACTTCTGTTTTCTATGGTAGCTTTTGGTTGGGCAAAATTGCACTTCCTAAAGGGTTGTAAATCAAAATTATCTGCTTCAGAGAGAGTGGCTTTTTCTGTGATGAACTAGTTTAAATCAAGTCCACACTTCCTTCCTGAGATTACCTTTGTGATCACCAAAATTCAGTACAGGCATATCAAATACATGGCTTCATTTTCAACATGTGAACACAGAATTCAATTTATACTTTCCATATTTTGATGAGACAACAAAAAAGAAATTAGTTTCCTAAAACAGATGGGAAGACATAGCTTCAAGAACTGTTTTTGGATAATATGTAAACTTATTTTAAAGTGCTGATATGATAATTAAAGGGTTTTTTTAATATGTAAATATATTATTTCATTACTATTCAGTGTTATTAGGCTCTGATCAATTAATAAATTATTTTCAGAAATAATCTTAATCAAGATCTGATTTGAAAACTTCAGGATAAATTCTAAAGCTTGGTAAATACTTTGCCTTTCAATTAGTTTACGCTTCAGTGATTAGTAAAGAATTCATTCTTATCCTGAAGGCATTGAACATATACACAAAATACAAAGGCACAGTCCCTATCCTTACTACAAATGGTTTATGAGACCTGCAAACATTTTGTGAGTTAATGTCAAAGCTGCACTTTTAGGTTGCTGAACTGTACTAGGCTTTTACCAGCTTGCATTTACAAGTCAGTTTGATCTTTACTCACTGCACGTTTCTTGCTGCCAATATGTTTTTAGAGGGTATGGCCACCTGCTCAGGGACAAGCAGTACTTATTAAACATTGGACCATGTTGAGGTAATTTTGGAACTGACTCTTTAAACAAGATGTTGGTCTAGGCAACTTCCAGAGAAAACTTTACCCTATTTTTTGTCTTTTATGATTACTACATTCTTCCAGTGCCACTTTACACTGGCAAATTTAAGAAGTACTGATTTCCACTGGTTTGGGGAGTTGTTTGCTGTTTATTTATTTGTTTTTATATATTGTGGGAAAATACATGTTTTCATTATTCCACATGCAGGAGCAGCAAACTTTGAATAACTCCTACTTCAATGAAATTACTGCAACAGAATGAAATTCTCATTTTCCTAAGAGACTCAGTTTTAGATAAAAGAGCCAATTAACACGAAAAAACATCAGTCTGTGTTTCGAATTTTTAAATATCAGAACATAAAAAATATTGATGCATGTACAGTTTCCTTTGAAATGGAAAAATATGTCTGTATTTGTATACTTATTTTCAAACTTTTCATTCCAAAATAAAAGTTATATTAAAATATGATGTTCCTTATGTTTCAGAAATTCTTTCAAACTAGTCAGGAAGAATTTATTTTCTTAAAGAAAAGATATTGGCTCCAGTAATTAAACAGTCTCTATACACTTATAGATATATACTTCTGTAACAAACTATATATAAATATAACTACAGAGAATATAATCCTTTAATCAATTGGGTGTAATGTAAATAGCATTCTAGGCAACTTTCTAGAATTAGAAAAAACATTGATTTAAAAAAAATTTAAAAAAATAAAAACAAAACCAGTAAAAGTAAACCTATGCCTTCCACAGATGGAAACTAAACATGTTACAATATTAAGCACTCCATCTATGAATCTATGCTGTGTAGATGAAAATGCATGTTAAATATATAAACACACATATTTATATAAAGTTACATACATATTCTCTGTGTTTCAATTTACTTTAAAATGTTTCATAAATAGTCAATCATAAAAGCAATCATTGCATTGACGTATTTTATTTTACCTTTTATTTTTTTCATGTTGCAAACTACCTTGACTCAAACGCGGATTTCTCCCATGTGAAATCCTCAGGATTAGTTCAGCATACAGGAGTTGTTAAATTCTGACTGTGTCAGCATGTCAGTAAATGGCTAAAAGGTGCACCACCAGAAGTAAAATATTAAATCTAGCCACAGATGATTAAGGACTGGCACTTCTAGATAAACAAACAGAAAAGAAGGAAACAGAAAATACAATAACATTCTCTGGAAAAAGATAATTTTGTCTTTAGGAAATTTAATTTATTCATTCATAATTTATCAATCAGAAGTGTCTTGAGAAGTTCATCTCAGCAGCATTTTGGGACTGATCTTTTCACAAAGATGAACTGTTTATGAACAATTTTTCCATTTCATGTCGGAATAGAAATAGGAATATTTTTAGGAGAAGATTTGCTAATTTCAAATTGAAGTTATTTTAGACAAATATTTTTTTATATTATTAATTCAATTAGAGATTTCACTTTCTGCAGGTTTCTACTACCTTTCTGTCTGACCTTTTTTTTTTTTCTCAGAATTAAATTTATATTATCCTTGTACAGACACAATATATATTTCCCATTCTTATATTTTTAAATAGTTCCATCCAAGTTTCAAAAATGGTTAGTTTCCTCCTTTCAACAATCTTTTATTCTTTTCATCTGTTGGGGTTTTTTTACATACCTTGCCTCAAACAATTCAATCCACAATGAAATATAAATTCGAAGACTCTCATTTGTTTATCTTATCAAGTGAGTCTACAGGCTATGCAATTTATTCAGTGATATACTAGCTTGATGTGAGGAAATAAATTACCTATATCTCCGACTGAAGATAAGGACAATGGTTTCTTGCCAGAAAGTTTCCAATTTGGACAAAAAAAAATACAAATAGACCTTTCAGAAAGCATAGTGGTACAAAAAGAGATTTACTTTTGGAAACTGAATGTAATCAGGCACCTGGGACCTCTCGAAATTTTGATTAGTCCCCTGTTTAGCTCCTGCAGAACTGTATCTGTGCATTGATCTTTATTCAAAGAAAGATACAATGCAAACTCTAGTGATTTACTGTGTTAATATAAATGGACTACTTATTGAAAAAAATACTACTTAGTGTACTTATCTGACTGAGAATTTTAACATTCTTCTGTAATTTTATATTTATAAGCATATATAATTTATATATATATACATGCACCTTCATACACATATATATAGATTCAAATTGGATAAAACAGACTCAAGTGTCACACCATCTACTGTTTTATTTCATGAATTCATGCTATGTTGCAGGAAAGATAAGTATACTTTTCTGCATTACATATTCTATTTCACCTTTTTCACTGTTTCTGATAAGAAAGATGTAAGAAGATGCTGAAAAGTCCAGCAATTTATAAAGTGCTAAATGCAAATTATAACTGGGCCAACATCTGTTGTATCTTTATCTTATTCAGTGGAGGTTATGTAATGATTACAAATACATTTTTTTTAAGCTTTAACAAACATTTCATTATATGTGTCTTCTAAATTTCTAAAAGTATATTCATGCAGGTCAATATATTTAAGGGCATATTTTTGACCTTACCTGAAAATATAAACATATTTGGCAACCAAACTAAACTCTAGACGCTACCTTTTACAGTTATGTTGTATTTTGAATTTGAAACTGCCTGTCTAATAAATGCCCCTGATTTGGAAAAGAAGGTCTTCTGTATATGCTAATTATCTACAGGCAAATTATTTCTAATCTTACCAGAAGAAGAAATAATGAATATTAGGAAAACACACAAAATTTTATTTGCACCAAATTCTAAAACACAGATACATAATAATGCTCACACATACATAATAAATAGTGCAAATGTACTTTTCACAATGACCAGTTTTCATTTATATTCAATAACTATTTTGCATAATCATTGAATAAGTGGTACTCAAATAAAATGATGCATACTCTGTTGTGAATCAAGTGATCACCCATGTCACTGTAAATAGTTCAATTGAGTGACTTCTATCCACTATGCCATTTTTCTGACCTTTGAGGTCAATTCATAACCTAGAGTAGTTGAATTTGCTGTTGCATATACCATAATCTAGTACCACTTTGGTACACTGAAGTAAACTTGGATTTATCCCAAAATAACTGAAACAAATGTTCAGCATCTTCAGATCACCGTTTTTGTTTTGTTTTGTTTTAATTAATTGGAATTTTTTGTTGGAACTTCATGCCTGTACATATAGTTCTACCCTCATAAACTACAATTATAATAGCAGTTTACACAGGAGAAAATTAAGAAAACCTTGAAAGCCCAAAACATACACACACACACATAGACACACACAATTCCTGCCACGCCTAAAAGTCTTAGTCAAATACAAAAAGCACTTAAAAAGAAAAAGAAAATTCCATCTCGGGGTAATGATTTGTATTTCTCCAGAGATGTAGATATCTAGTCCTCTGCAGATTAGGTCAACTAAATTCCCTGAGTTACTCTAAAGTGGTTGACAGTAACTAATGAAGTAATGGACATATATATACAGAAATAAGAAATATTCATCCACTAGGAAAAGAAACCTTACAGTTTCCCTAAGAAATACGTCTCACAAATTATATCAGATAATATAAAGACATATATGACATATTTTAAAGCATGTGTTAAATGCAGAATTATGCATGTAGAAGGGAGTGTAAGATTCTTTAAGACATTGGTCATTTTTCAATATTTATTCCAATTAATATGATTTTTGGGGGGTTTTAATTGTTTGTGAGTTTGGTGCCTTTTTTTTTCAAAGCGACTGTATCCTCTGTTTTGCAACACAAAGAGTTTCAGAGTTTGCAAATCAAGTTAATTACCATTTGATACACAAAGTTAATTTAGATGACAGTGCAACAGAATGGGAAGTCCATGGGGTTTGCCTTGTGTCAGATTTACAACATATATATATATTACTTAGAACACAGAATCAACCAGGTCAGAAAAGACCTTTGAGATCATAGAGTCCCACCTATGACCTAACACCAGCTTCTCAGCCAGGCCATGGCACTCATCCAGTCTTTCCTTAACCACCTCCAGGGACAGTGACTCCACCACCTCCCTTGCTGTGCCTAATACAAGGTAAAGATGGTTTTGTTGAAGACTGCTTTTTTGAAAACAATATTTTGCTTTTTCAGTTTCCTTGTGCACTTTTAAAAACTTCAAGCAGTTGCCTGGAAATAATCTGTGTCAACGGGGAGAAATTATTATGGGAAACAGAATAATTAAAAGAATGATGATAGTTTTTAGATGTACCAATACGAGTGTTTTCCAGCATTCAGGAAGAATGAAACCTTGCTATATTCTTTTCTCCCTCCACTAGGTATCCATTTTCCATTGATATTGCTCTTTACAATATAGTGATGAGGGCTTGCAGTAATGCATATTCTGGAAAGCTTACACAATAGCTTTATCTTTTTTGGTATTCTGTGTGCCATTTGTGAAAGGAAAAGTGAAGTGATTACTATCTGACAGTTCTATTTCGAATTTCCTTGGGTGGAAAAAGATACAATTTCAATTGTAAGGGGTTTATATAGTTTGGTAATATAGTTTGGTAATGTAGTTTAGAATTTTTCAGAAAATTACATTTAAATGTCTTTATAAATGAGCATTACCACTTAAACTTGCACATATTGCTGCAATGAATTTCAGTAATGAGAATTGTGGATTTTTTCATAAAGCATCACAGTTATAAGACTGTTAAAATACATTTAAATGTTGTAATAAAAATACCACATCTTTTTCTGTGGTGCAATTTGTTAAAATCTTCCATTAACATTCGACAGCCCTCCATTCACTCTCATTTTAGTTAATAGATATTGTGTACTCAATTTCTTGCCCTCTGAGAAAGTACTGGCAATGTGCTCTGACCTATAATCTATACTTAAGGGTTCAGTAGCTTTTTAGGAATGTTCATGGAGACTTTATTAATCTCTAATAAACTGAGCTCTTCCACTTCATTTCGTGGCTGAATGTAACAGTATTTGCTTTCAAGACTAATTATAGAAGGCAGAGCAGAACAGTCAAAATTATGCCCCTGGCATAATTACAATAGACTTTGTTTATCTCCATGCCTTTAAACACCATTCAACTATGCAATAGCTTCCTTTTGTCCTGGATATTTGTTTCTGAGAAATGACATTTAAATTACTAAACAAAAAATATTAAAGTGAGATGACAAGAACAATTTAAATTTGATTGCAAGAGCAGCTAAACCTCCAATTTAGAAAACAGTCTGAAAAAAATCAAAAGTACCAAAACAAACAAACCCGAGGCTGGTAGCACAATACTCTACATAAAGGTTTATTTGAAAGCCCTTTTTCCATATGAGGGTTCTTGTCTGTGTTCTGTGATTATTTTGCAGTTATTATAACCAGAGCATATCTCTAAAAACCTCATGTCTTCCTTTTTTATACAGGTTTCTCTTATATTCAATATTTACAAGACAAGGAGTATAAATGTACTCTGCAGAGGATACCATAGAGAGCAACTAGAGCAGTAAAACACTTAACCTCTCCCATTTCTGCTACAGAGAGGGAAACTAAAGTATGAGTCTAAGGGGCACTATAACAATAAAATAAAGGCAATAGCAGTCCTGGTGTAGTTCTGGAGTACAGATTAAACTCCTGGGACATCATCTGAGCAGACGTGGTAAGTCTTAATGCTTTGGTAAGAGCAAATATTGCAGGAATTCTAATTCATGTATGTAATTCCAGTCCATGCTTTTCAATCAACACAAACTTTTTTTGTTTACGTTTTTCTCAATTTCCCAGCACCTAGAATGACAGCATAACATGGTGCCTTAAGTTATTTGAGTATATAAACTACTTTACTATCCTAAAACTCAAGATGTGATGGGTTTTATTACAATATTCACCAATTACTAATAACTTGGAGGATCAAGAACAACATACTATGTAATGCATAATGCATTAGGGAGTAAACAAGACTCAAATGCATGGAAAAGGTTATATTTCTCTTTTGTTTCTTGAATCCACTAATTCTAAGATAAAGAATTTACCTAAGATCAAAGATCCTAAATCAAACTCCAGTTATGGATTTTGCAGCTGTCCTAAAGGAGCTTGGAATACACAAACTAATAACAACATCACTTTTCATTTTGTAGTACCTTTCATCTGAACATCTCAAAGTGTTTTGCAACTTCAATGGAGCACACCTTAAAACAGCAAGTGATATACATGAGGGACATACAGGAATTTGTTCAACCCACCATTACACATTGAAGTTTATCTCTCTCATTGTTCTTTAAACACTTGTGACAACACTGTAGCAAAGTTCAATAGGCTGAAGACTTCCCCCTCCTCCCTCCGGTATTTCAGTTTTGAAATATATTCAGTTGAAACCTCTGGAATTCACATAGGCGTCATACAAGTGAGTTGTAATTTGTGTAAAACACCAGGATTAATGCCCTTAGCTGATGAAAAATGTCAAGAAATCTCAATTAACATATGTGGCTAGAAACCCATTTCTATGTTTTTGCTAAAAGAAATAAAACCAGATTAATCCAGGAAAGCAAATTAATTGAAAATTGTACTACATTGTGCCAACCAGAGAGTTCCTGTGGAACTGGAAACAAAGTGGAAGGCCAGAAAAATTTCCAATACCTCAGGCAAACAGAACATTTGTTTATTAAAATTAAGTCTTTTCACAAAGGCAAATAATATTCAGCTATGTAGATGATTATTTGAATTTTGTCCATGTAAATATGATGACTGCAATTTAGCCATTCTGCTACATATATTTAAAATAAAATATTTAATTAATTAACCAATTATTCCAGAGGCATTTCTCAGCCATAATGGCAAAAGTCATATTAGGACATACAGATAAGTTATAGTGATTCAGAATGGCTGTGCATGGCTCTGAAGTCCACATATTTTGATTCTGATAACTAGACAAAATCACTGGTTTAAGCACCTTGAAAGTAAACACACAATAAAAACCTGTAATTATCTTTCATGTCAGTATTCTAATACTCCAGAAGGATAAATTTTTCTCGTCCACTTTTTCCTTTTCTCTCAGATTTACTAAGATCACATTCAAACACTGTAATGAATGCTATGCACACATCTGAGGGAACTGGCAAGCCAATGACACAGTGTGTGCTAGCAAGAAGGGATGATAACTTAGATTCTGGAAGCAGGTTACCCAGGTGAGTATCTTAGAAGTGTTAATCAGATGACAAGTTAATAAACATAGCTGCAAACCAGGAAACTTGGTAGTTTGCTACTTTCTGTAATACAGACTTGACCAATTTATTTTTCTTAATACAAGAAGTGCTGTATAAAATTTTCCTGTTGCTATCCTTCTACAAATCCACTGTTCACACTGCCCTCAGGACAAGATTTTATTATTAGAAAAGTCTACTGCAATGTTATCTGTTAGACATTATTGCCTTGTTAATTATTCTATACTAACTTATTATCACTGGTTCTCAAATCCTTGCACTGTGAGGCCATGGAACAGATGCAAATGACAAGGGAAAAATAATAATTGTATTTTTTTAAGGTTTGATTATTTTTTTTTGCAAAGACATAGCACTATTCAGTTTTATTATTATGAGTAGCTATGGGTCTATTACATAAACCAAATATACTTGTTTTTATGGATGCAATGTATGCTATCTTATAACAACCACAGCTCTTAAATAGAACTACTGTTTTCTAAAAACTGTTCTTTCTAAGTCTCATGCTCATATTTTTAACAGTCATTGAAAGAAACAAAAATAAATTAATATTGTACTCAGCCTTTTAGTTAGGGAGTGTGAGCTTTTACTCATATGCTGTAAGCTACTTAAAACTGTAGTTTTTAATGTTCTCTTTTGCCAGTTAATATAAACAGCCAACCAATCATCATACTGATGAGATTTGTTTAGTCAATCGCTCCAGCAGCCCCCTGAATGTCCAGATCTTCTTTGAGATGTGAATATTATTCTTTCCAAGGTATAAGCAACCTGATCTAGCTTCATAGCTGACTCTGCTTTGAGGTGGAGATGTTCTGAGGTCCCTCTCAACCCAGATTAAGCCCAACCATGGTTCTGTAATTCAAAAGTAGAGCCATTTCTTGGATTTACTACATTCTGGGTTTCATATTTATTAACATTTTGAGCAAAAGAGACACATCAGAGTTAATGGTTCTCATCTTATGCCTTTAAGGAAGCAACTGTAGTATGATATCTCCTAGTTACAAAAAACAAAAACCAACAAAACAAAAACAAAACCAAACCCTAAACAAAAGGAGAAACCCAAAGCCCCACAATGAACTCTCAAACCAACCAACCTGAAACCAAACTACAAATGTACCATCGTATTCTAAATTTTAAGGCCATCTAGGGAAGCTATTTCAAGAATTAGACAAATAGTATAGAACAGATTGCATATACCTATTCAAAATAAACAACTCCATGTTTAGCTTACTTCACAGTAATAGCTTTCCTCTATTGTTCATATGAGGTTGTTTTTCTTGATGTGTCTGGCTGTAAAAAAGGTTTTATAAATTCCTATGTATCAGTGTTCCTTCTAGATTAGTGTGAAGGAGATCTTATTTTTCTTTTTGATTTTGCATTTTCTAGTGTCCTTCATGCAATCTCTTTAAAACACTTTTTCTAACACATCTGGGATAACTAATCTGGCTCTTGAAAGGAAAATCCCTTCAGCAGCAAAATCTCTGGTCTGAACTGGTAACATTTGCTGCACTGGCCACACTGCTGGCAGCTTTAATCACTTTCCTTGGGGTCTTAGCTTGGATCATAACTTGGCAAATCATTGCCAAGCTTTGATTTACTGGATAGAACTAAAACTGTCCCCATTATGTGGCTTATATTCTCTACTCTGCTTGTCATCTCTGCTCTTCACGGAGAAGCATTATTATGTGACTTTTTGTGTTTTATCTGAGCTCATGTACATGAGCATTATTAAACTCCTTTGGAATATAAAACATTTAGCTCTACATTTTTCTGTGCTTCTTCATGTTATCAAATGTGTTTGCTTCTACAAGTTGTCTTAGGTGTTAATTCAGATGTCAGATAAAATATGTGTATAAAAAAAGTGCAAATTTACAGGTGGAAAGACACCAGATACATTTTTGGCAACCACAATGAGTTTTGGACTGTACTGAGAGGCCCTCAATAAAAATATGGGCCAACATTAATAACTTTAAATTACACAAATACTTCCATGTTCAGTGTCCATTATTTCTGCATTTACTTTACTTATTTTAAGTTTAGAAGGGATATTCTCTGACACTACATTATTTTGAGGCAACTCTTGTTAGTGCTCTGAAACTCATCTTTGAAGAAGATTGTTTCAAGCCTGCTTTATTGAGGATGTGAAGATATTCCTATGTTGCACGACAGCAAATATATGTTCATGTTTTGCCTACCAAAAAGGTTTCATTGTAGCACAAGAAAACTGTAGAGGTTTTTCAAGTACTGTATTTCATGAAAACAATTTGCTAAAAGACAGAGGTTCTGCTACACAGCAAGGAGAAGACTGGATTTATCCCCTTTATCCCCTCTAATATGCCAGAGAATCCATGCAGTTGAAATACATAATGGATTTTCCCATAAAAATATTAATTAAGATATCTTAATGTCCATGAAAAATCGATAAATGATAAAAAATCCACAAGCCATTGGAAATTATATTTCATTAATTCTTCTCTTGATAGATCTGCTACATATATATTTTCTATCATAGTACTTTGGGACTAGTGCTTCTTAAATATTTTTTTTTCCATTCCTCAATTATGTCAAGAAATGAGCTTTAAACTTACCAGATATATCTGAATAGTAGTACCCTCAAATAACTTCTCTGGCATTCAGTATGATCTTTCCAGGCAGTTTGCTGCTCAAGAAATCTGTTCTTTCAAAAATAATGGGGTGTGATATCTGAAATCTCCATGATAAATTAAAGGAGAGATGTCTGCTGCTCACAGGCACTGAGATGGGTAAAGAGATATTCCTTACTGACAAAGTTTAGTCACCAGTTCTGCGTCAATCAGAATTGTCTTTTTTGGACTTATTTTTATCCCAGACTCTAGTCCTGATGTGCTTTTTTCTCTGGAGAATGAATCACAGCTATTTTAGCAAACCTACTTCAGTGAATGAGGGTTTAGTGCTGCACCATGGACATACATTTATTTCATATGTGCATGCAGTCTTGGTAGGCATTAACTTTTGAATGCTGTCTCCTATGCAGGACTGACTTACAGGTCAGCTGCACATCATAATACCCTGCACATTTGTGTTATGGTAGACTTAGGAACTAAGAGGCTCCACAAAGCAAATTCAGATATCACCTCAAAGCTGATTTCTGGTCTCCTCAGTTTCCATCAGGCATAGACTTCTCCATAAATGTTTATTCTTTTTCCATCCCTGTTCCAAAAATACATTGACATGTCTCTGTGTTATATAGGCTTTGGAATGATATCCACCATGCCTCCTATTATCACCCTTTGTTTACAGTGAGACCTACAAACATGCTTTAGGACTCTTGTGCTTCCAAAAAGTTTAAACTCTGGTAATTTTGCAGATATCTCTGATATCTCCCTTAGTAGACAGGCATGGCTATAAGATATTTTCTGTCATAGGAGCAGATGTTCAACATTCAGATATAAGATATTCAACAACAATTAGCTTAATGAAGAATCTTCATTAAAAGTATATGTATGCAAAATTAGTATATGAACTTCAGCAGAGAAGTCTTTTAAATCCAAACTCTCATCAGTGTTGCTCAGTTAGCCACATTTTTTATCTTTAAGTTACCTCCCTTGACCCTCAAGTCAAGACTTTGCGTGGGATTTCTTTTCCCTCAGCTTCACAATAATTTTGAAGATAGAATGACCAGTGATTCTTCTCCCCTGGACAGGTGAATAATCACAACACATCATCAAAAGCCTCTGACAGTACTGAAGACACCCTTCTTAATTTCTGTTATCTTAGCAGAAGTTGTTGGAAACATAGTTTTTAGCTTTGTACTCAGGGGTTAATTACATCCAAAAGTGTGTTCTTTTTAGAGGAGCCTCTAAGGTTTAAATAAAATCTTAGCTGTGGTTGAAAAGAGCAGTTTCCCTCCCTTTCCAATTGCTGATAATTCACTTACGAGCTCAGGCTCAAGTTCAGCTGAGACCATAGAAGAGATTTGTTTTCTGCTAATTTAGTTCTCTTCATGGGTGTGCTGTGAGGACAGAGGAGCATCAATGCTGGGACAAGGAAGGCAATTGGTGCTAAAGAGTTGGGAGCAGGAGCAGGAGGGGTGAAGTGCCCCCTTTTTTCGTCAGCTCACTACTGCAGTGGCTCAGCTTCCCTTGGTGCTACTCTTTCACTTACATCTCTCTAGGGTCTTTGGCTCACACACAACTTCCTACTGTCTGCCTGACCTCGCTACACTGGGGCATGTTTTTTTCATTCACTCCTTCCTCTTTCATTTTGAAGTTTTGTAGCCAGACTGGCCATCTGAAACTAATTGGGAAGTTCATCTATACACAGTCAGTGTCATGGCTTATAACAACATCCCAAGTGTTTGCTAGAGTGAACCGCAATTTGCTTTCTCTGCTTTTTTGCCTTCAGCAGTGTTGATTTAGCCTAGTAAAATTATGAATAAAAGATCCCAATAACCATACTGATATCAAATATTTATCAGTTATTACAGAGCAGTCCCTATTCTTCCCCAGCATTCAATTCTTTTACCATGTGTGTGTAACAGCAAACAATCAAATAAACACTCTTCCAAAGAAAGAGTAAATCTTGCAGAATGCAATACTAAATTTATAATAACTGGTACAATAATATTTGAATACTTTCTTAAAAAGTCTAAAATTATTCAGAAAAATAAATAACCACTCACAGACAAGTGCCCATGATTCCTTTTTAGAGGAAACCAAGCATCCTATTGTGTGTAGTAATGCAAAGTGATGGACTGAATCCATGAGGATATTTTCAAATATGGAAAGCTAAAGAAGTTTTATGGCCATGCCCCTTGTTCCAACCACTACTGCCAAATTCATGCTATAGCAAATTGTTTCCCCTGGGTGTACTCTTCTGTGCTCAGCTTGCACACGTATAGCAAACCAAATATGGTTCCTGAGAGTTATCTAAATGAACTACAATTTTTGCTCTTGGTTTGCAAATGCCTCTGCTCTGTTGACATCATATAACATTATGGCTAGTGCTGGATCAACATTAACATTAGATGATTATGGGCCATTTTGTCAAAGAGCAAGTTCTTTTAAAAAAATTCTGGTCCCTATGTCTTCTCCTAGATAACTCTCTCTTCCCCTCCTGCCTTAAAGTTTTCCAGGATTTATGATTATTTTGGGAAGTCTATAAGAAAAAAATTGAAAATTAGGTTTTATGAGTAATTAGTTTATGTTTTAAGATTATCTGGACTAACGCAAAGTCTAAAAGATCATCTTAATAGTTTTTCAAGACATTAGGACCAGACCCCATGCTAAATTCTCTTAGAACAAAAAATTAATCTTAAATCAGACCTGCAGGGGCTGATGAAAATTCTGAGAATGCATTATGGACACTGTCTTTTCAGCTTCACTGACAGATGAGATGTATCTTTTAAATGTATCTCACATTGTTTTCCTCTGCAAATTTAACTTAGTGAAATCATGCCTGTAAGTGCACAAGATTTATTTGAAAATACCAGGTGTACAATTTATATTGGTTGAGCAACTAGGAATTGGGATTTTTCTGAGCTTCAAAGGACATGGATGTCTTCACATTACTCATGACTAAACATCACAGCATATGTCTGCACTCCAGGGTTCAGCATACAATAAAGGTGTGTGAGTTTGTCTTAAAATAGCTTGAGCATGTGCTTGTGGCAATCTAACCCCTACAGCATGAAGCTCAGCAAGGGCAAATTTATCCAACTTTTCAGCTAGATCTGTTCCACAAACACAGTAACAAATAAAGATTGTTAAGAGTTAATGAAAATATTTTATTTGTTATTTATTAGAAAATATAAAACAACTCAACTAAAGCTGTTGGGAAAGAATTGAAATAAATCAATAACTGGCAACACTGGTGATTAGAATAGAGCTGCACAGCTTAGAAACAGACATCCTCACAAGCAGATCCAGGTTTATAATTCCTTACAAGGCAACAAATCAGTATATTAGAGAAGAAGAGACTAGGGGGCTTATTTGTCATTGAATATGTTCCTCGTGCTGATTACAGCAGTGGTAAAACTAGTACAGATCTGTTTTGTTACCAGCTTACAGCCTGTCACAAATGTCAGGAACAAAACTTGTTCATGAGAAAGTTCCTTAGTTCTTTTCATTTTCCAGGCTTTACACATTTGAACATGAAGGCATTGTAAGTACCTAAAAGGAACTATGCCAGACCACACAGAAAAACTTTGTTCTCTTCAACACTGGCCTTTTTTCAGGACAAATGTGTATATTTAGTATGACACAGCATTGTAAATTGAACATTTTTGTTACTTATTTTCAGGTTTTTTAGCAGTTTGCCCTGGAATTAGTCTTCCTGGAAAATATCAGTAAAATGTGATGAGGAACTGGTGTGAGGGGTAAAATATTCTCCAAGGTAGAAAATAAGCATTTTATAATTTCTGCAAAGTTGTGACTAATTTCTTTAAATCTAAATGCACACAAATATGAAAGAGTATTAAAATGTGGGGCTTGTTTGGATTTTCAGTTTCATCCTTTCAGTACATTTACTCCTTAACTACACAAATAAGGAGAAAAATTTCAGTTTTTTGGAATACATAGATTTCATGTTGAAGGTTGAAAATTTCAGACTTGTCCAGATAGGAATCTGATTTGGGAAATGAAACCAATCTGTAATGTGTGTGAATGCTAAACAGGAAAATAATAGAGGAATAAATAAAAATAAAAGGTGTGAAGGAAATGGTGGAAAGAATATAAGGTTAATAGCAGGAGACAGGCAGAAGCACAAGCGAATACCAAAATCAGGATCCATAAACCTTATAAATCCCTCTTTGTGGTGTTAACTGTCAAAAATGACACCTTCTTCTCCATCAAAAAGTGGCCTGCTCAATGGACAATGCATTATGGCTTACATTTGTTCCACTGAGAATGAACTCAGTGTTAGTTTTAGTGGAATTTTGAGGAAACTTTGCATAATCATTTTCCTCTTTTCCTTTTGATAATCCAGGGAATTAAAACCAGAAGGTTATATTAAACAAAGTACCTTAACCCAAAAATATGATTGCAATATGATTAAATGAGAAAGTGACAGAACTACAGTCACACAAACAAAATATCACACTGTAAGTTAGTTAAAATTGACATCAGATATTTTCAGGAATTGTATATTATTGGACAAATTTCAATCTGAGATGTGTTAAGCTCAGATGCTGCTAACAAACACTTTTATGCCTTTCTGTCTTACATAAAAATAGTTTTCTTTGTTAAGAATAATACATTCAAAACTGGCTGGCATTTAAAGCCATAGGAGAACTGTGTAAGTCCCTTTCTATAAGTTTCTTATTCTAAACAGTCATGAATTCACAAATAGTTCTTGTACCACAAAGCTACAGATGCTCAGTAGGAACTTTGTTTTGATGCCTTGTTCTCGATTCTAAAATCATGAGCAATGACATTAAACTATAAAGACTTTTTCCCCAAGCACATTTAATCACAGTTATGTTTAATGTTGACTTTTAATGACAAATATACAAATAAATTCTTTTTTTGGCATAAGCTAACCTTGAATTAGTGAAAAAAAAACCCAGTGTTGTATTGCCAGATAGAAAGTGCCTTCACTGAGTTTTTTACAATTTTCTCCTCTGCAGATTTTGATAAATAAATCTATTCCAGGGGTTAAATAGAAATATTGCTGCGTAGAAGTATGTACATTGAAAACAATGTTCTCTGAAAACAATAGTTGCCGCTCTTCTGATGTGACAATGGACATAAATTTGTAGACAAGAGTAGAGAAACCAAAATATATCTGACTTTAATTTTTTCTTTGTGTGTTTCAAGGATGTTTTAAGCATTAATTGGAGACAACACGGAAAGATTAATGTTGTATTATTTGAGTTAGTACTTAAGAAAACAAAACAAAAACCAAAACAGCAGTTTACTTTTTGAAGTTCACCAAGAATTTAAATTAAGGAGTGATACCAGACAAAGAAAGAAGTTCCTAACAAGCAGGCAGTCACTGGCCAGAGGAGATGTGGCTTTGCCTTAGGCCCTTAATGCAGTCAGTGATTAAGTGCCAGGAAATGGCTGACCTAGGGGTCATTATTATTCTTAATATAAACAGTTATAAATAAATCTGAGAGCATGAAGGCAAAAAGGCTGAGATGTACTCTGTCAGAAGAGAAAGCAGTTCAAGTTTGATCTCCCTTGCACCAGTCCTAGGACACTGTTGCTCCATGGATACTGAAGAAGTCAGATTTAATTCACACTGGGTTGAAATAGTCAAACCTATGTAGGCAGGCTGGGTTTTGTTGATAGTTGTGGGGTTTTTTATTTGACAAAATGTAATATTTTATTGTGATATTGTAATGATGTTTGACTTTTTGTGGTTTTGGGTTTTTGTTGTTGTTATTGTTGCTGGGTTTTTTTATTTGTTTGTTGTTTTGCGTTTGTTTTGGGTTTTTTTCAGTTTTAGGGACAAAAGTGCTTAAACTGAAAACTCAGTTTCACTGTGTTTCACTTGATTTGTACTTAATTTGGCTCTTTTTTTAAACAATCAATGAAGAAAAAATCACAGAATCATAAAATCGTAGAATGACTTGGGTTGGAAGGGATCTTAAAGATTTTCACATTCCAATCCCCTACTTTGGTCAGGGATACCTTTCAATAGACCAGGTTGCCCCATTCAGCCTGGGGATTTTGTAACACATAGCAGTAGATTCATGTACAAATAAGACTATTGCTAATTTTTATGTTTAAAAGGGCTCAATATCAAAGTGGAAGTTTTATCCCCCTGAATTTTCTCTGCTGAACTCAATATGGTGATCCTAATGGATGAAACAATACACTGGGCAAGTGCAAAAGAAATTGCACCTTAATGTACAATTCTTGTTAATGAGATTATTAATTCTTGACTGGCTTTGTACAGACTCAGAACACAGAATGGGTATTCATTGCCATGAAATGAAGGAGAAAATTTACTACTCCTTTGTTCTTTTTTACTTATTGAAGGTATTTCTTTTATTCTCTAATTTTCTCATAAAATTGCTAAATTGGTTCCCTAGAGTTAGTGAAAAAAGTTGTTTATTGCCATGGTGACAAAGAAGAGTATGGCAACTGCTGCTTTTGTTCTCAGCCTAAATTTAGGAAATTGTTCTACTGCTGCTAAGGAAATCCTTAGTAAATTAAATGTTGACATTCTTTAAGCAGATATTGCCAGAGAGGTCAAAATTGTCTTTACCAGACAAAAATGAGATAAAACCAAGACCACTGGTTGTGTTCTTTCATCTAATTTTGGTTAGAAGGCTTTGAGGAGAGAGGGTAGAACTGTTTCTTCCTTCATCCTACTCATGTTATCCATGAAGAAACTGAACCTAAATCAAAGAGATAAATTCAAATGAAATGTAACTTTGTTATACTTCCAGGACAAGTGATATTGTTGATGTTATAATCAATTATATAGGTTTTACTTATATGATGCCTTATTATTGGTTTATTAGACAAAATTCAAACGGTACTTTGACATTTGAGTGCACTCAGAGAAAGATGTAATCTCATGTTTTTGTAGAACACAGAATAGTGTATTGCTTCTGTTCCAAGTAAAGTAGGTAAGGGGAAAGAAATATGTGTTAAATACTCAAGTGTCATTTAGTTTCCATTACCCCTGCATTTATTCTCATTCCCAGGATATACATTGGGAAAGCAAAGATGAAATGTGAGATTGAAAAGTGGTGGTCTGTGCCTAAAGGACCTTAAACTGTTATGCACGTTTATTTCCTTGTACAATTCTAGCTATCTCTTGTGGAATCTACTTTTCTGAATTTCTTAGAGGTCTGAGAGGAGAATGTTCCCTAAAACAGATGTCAAAATGTTGTAGTTAGAAACATTTTAATATCTTGCTATTATAGATTAAACACTTCCATGAAAGAGAAGATATAGGCAGAATGTGATTTTATTTAGATTTTTTAAACAGATACAAGAAACTAACTGAAAAATTTGGTTTGTTTTCTTTCTGAAATGTTAATAAGCCTTAGTAAAAGTTGTGTCTATTTAAAACAAGCAAACAGACAGACAGACAAACCCACCTTTCCTCTCCACTCCTGTCAGAACTTGTGACTGCTGTCATATGGTTAGCAGAGTGTATCAACAACAGCATCAAAAAAATTAATGTAAATTTCTTCCATACCAGTTCTCTGTGTATTCAACTTGTTTTATTGCATGATATGAAAAACATGGTCCATGGATGTTTCCACAACCTCTCAGTTTTTTTCAGATGTAGAGCATACCTGATAATTCCCAGTCGAAATAAAATATTTATGTTTTAAAGAAGAGTCTGAAAACTAATTTTAGGGAGGACTTTGATTTTGCTGGTGGGTTTTTTTTTTTTTTTTGCTGTTTTGTTTGTTGGGGTTTTGGTTTTTTGAGTGGTTTTTTTGTTTTGTTGTTTTTGTTTTTGTTTTTGTTTTTGTTTTTTTTGTTTTTTGTTGGGGTTTGGTTTTTTTTTGGTGGTTTTTTTTTGTCTTCATTTGTTGTTTCAGAGTTGTTCCATTAATTGTTTCAGGAAGCCTTCCTAATATTTCTCTAGCCATATAGCACACTATTTGGGACTTGTCTGGCCTTCAAATCATGGCAAAACCTGAGCATGTATTAGGTTTTTTTTTCTACCTACTACCTTTCTTACCACATATACACAGAGCTGAATCTGAAAAAGTGACATTTAGGTTATCCCAAACACTGGAGAGGACATGTCAGTGTATTACAAATGGGCTCCATTACCATTATAACCAAAAAAAATTTACAAATTCTTTTTTTTCTTTTTCTTTCTTTTTTTTTTTTTTTTTTTTTTTTAATTGGAGAGGTGTTAAGTGTGGGCCTGGTATAAATTCATAACAACATCAATCTAAAGGCATGAAACATTTTTAATTTCAAAATGTTATGAAAGACAAATATTTAATATTGACTAGGCACTCATTCAGAAGTCTAAAAAGGTGCAAAACAAAAATTTTAAATTTCATTGCCTATTCAAAATAAGCTGGTATGGATTAGGTAAGGTTAGTTATATCATTAGTTATTAGTTAGTCATAACGATAATACACTTCATATTCCAGACCTTAGCTTTTCCTCATTGCTCTTCAGTTTTCACCAGGAAAAGAGGCATCCCAAAAATCAGCAGAAGACAATCAAAAAAAATACTGGAAAATATATTTTTTTTATTTCTGAAATAGCTAATATATAGAATATATTACAATTATTTACCATTAAAAATATGATTTACCAGTAAAAGTAGGATACAAACTACTGAAATGGTGCTTATATTTAAGAGTTTGGTTGAGAATCAAAAGGTTCAGAATAGGAGTGTGACCTTGAGACAAATTTTGCCAAAAGACTCACCAGCCTGTCAATACTTTAGAGAACATTTGTTTTCTTCTAAATTAAGTATCATATCCAAGTTAAAGAGTTGCATATTAGCACTGGAAAGCATAAGTGATAGTCTTTCTACATATTCATGGTAATTTTATTACTTTCTAATGCAACTAGGATATGGGAATTACTTAGGAAATATTAGTCAAATTTAATATTTTTTTAAAACTTAATGAATAATACACATAGTCCACAAGAAAATCATATAAAAATTAAAAGCACACAAAGAGTCTGGAAAAAAACTTTTTAATCCACTCTCCCTTTTTGTACTAATAACCTCAAAAATATCCTGTTTTCACAAGTATCAAACAGCAACCTGACTAATATGAGAACCGTGAGATTCTAAACTGAAGATTTTTTTTTCCATTTTTATACTCAATACAGCATTTCACTAACAATACTTCAATTTTTTATATGGTTATATGCCAACTGCATATAAAAAATGCTATTGCTGTGGAAAAACATCCACATTATAAATAAAAACAAAAAAGAGATAAAAAATAATGGAAAACAGAAGGCCATAGCAAAGATTACTGTACAGGCAACTATCAAAAAGGACTGATGCTGGCATTATGTAGATTAAATGACCATAGTATATAATGTCCTCAGGGAAGAACTGGATCCCTTTTGCTGTTGCAGATTCGATCTTAAGGATGTGGTTTTCCTTTTATGCAGCAGATGATCACACGATGATAAAGAACTTTGGACATTTAAGATCTCTCTAATCATGCAAGGGCAAAAAATTGAGCGGTGGGGAGGCAGAAATACAGCCAGAAGCAAAGCAACTAATCCTTGCAAGAGACCAGAGGGGAGCAGGACCCTCTGCTGACTCCTTATTATCCCACCCCCAATATCATGCAGATGGTCTGAAAGAATGTGGGGAGAAATCAACATCTATTCTAGTTGATAAGTGCTGAGTTTACTAAATGAAATAAAAAAAAACAAGAGGAAAAGAATCAAGTATTATGACGACAGAGAAATAAAAGCTAATATTAAAGCTAATTATTTCCATTATTTTTGTAATAAATGCAGTTTACTTTTCTCTTTGGCCAAATTCCATTTTTATTCATCTATTTCTAAAAATATATAATATTTTCTTATTTTCTGGCACCATTAATGATGATTGAAGTCAGGGGGAACAGATTTATTACAAGCTTTCACATTAATCTGCTTTATAAAATAGGCTAAAAAATAAGTCCCAAAAGATGAGGTACAATTGAATTTTCATTTAGTAGCCTCTGTTATCTTCGTTTGTAAATATTTTAGACTAATTTACTACTATGCTGAATTAATAGTCTGGTGTTTCATTTGAATGCCATTAAAGTCATATGAGTGAAGCAGATGCCAGCATTTGTAAGAGGAATATATATGAGTACCTTCAGTTTCTCTGAAAACATTTGTTTGGAACATATTATTTTACTCAGAAAAAAATAAAATTATCATATCCAGGTGATTCTCCTCCAAAATAGTATTTCAGATTCAAGTACTAAATGGACAAGAAGTGATGATGGTAACATACTGAAAGGAGAGAATGTTCCAATAAAACCAGAAAGAAAAACAGAAATTATGGTCAATTCAGTAATAAAACTTAATCATTCCATTTGTCCTCTCTTCCTCAACTTACTAAACAAAAAGATTCAGAATCTGTCAGGTGAAAATGCATGTTTAAAGTAAGGAGTTCATCTAATTACAAGGTAAAAATCGAGTCTGCATTTTGCTCATGACTCCCAGGATACAATGACTGACATATCTATTATGTGAACTACTACTGATAAACTATCTTTTTAATTCAGTTTTTTGCACAAATCTACTTTGATAGAACTGAACATGCTTACAAGGCATATAATTCCTTCTTTACACAGAGTATAATTACTAAAGGAATTACTGATCTAAATCTACATAGTCATTAATTGAAAAAGCTCATCATTCAACAAAGAACATTCTAATAACCTTCAAGCCCAGATGGCAAACTTCACTTTAACATTTTTTAATTTCTCTTTTTTATTTACACCACTTTGTAAGTTCCATTTCCATGGACATATTTGCTGAAGTTGTCAGACCTTTACTTTATGATAAACTTTTATGTCTTTGTTCTAATGCACAAAGGGGTTTCAAATGCAATGCTTTATTTATTTTTCAAAGCTCAAAGCTTCTTAAAAGCCTCTGATGGTTTTTTGTTGGGATTTTTTAGTTGTTTTGTTGTTTCTTTTCCTTCCCTCTCTCCCTTTCTAGCAATCAGCAACAATAGGCCTCTTGTGATGCTCAAAATACAAGTTCTTTTCTTCCTTGGTGTCAAAGAGTCTGCCTTCCGAGTGACACTCCTGATGACTCTAAAATCAGATGTGTCGTTGAGGTTATTTGGCACTGAAAAGCTTAACTCAGCTTCTCCTCTCTAGTCTTTCATGACAGCAAGGAGCAAAGGTGAAAGGTTGCTACTAGGAATTTGAAAGACTTGTTTCTCTTCAATAGTCTGAGCTCATGTTTCCAGGGAAGACAGAGTCCTACTCACATAACATCATTCATTACACTGTGAAACACGAGCTATTTATTAACAGGAACAAAGAGAATTAGTTAAAAATAAGAAATAAGATTGCTATAAGATACCTAGTGTTATAAGAGTATGTCTTTCCCCTCTGTTCCCCTTCCCTCTGAAAATGAACCAAATAAAATTATATCAAGTTCTTTTATATTTTTAATTAATATTGTCAGTTATGAAGACTGGTTTTATATTTAAAAATACTTTCTTATTAAAAGAAATAATTATTTTAGACAGATTCCCTCTAAGACTTTTCTTCTTGAAATTTTCAGTAATAAAATATTTTCTAAAGTGGGATTTCACATTTTATATATATATTTATGCAAATTGGAAGTTAGCAGAACAAAATGGAACAGTAGAGCATTCAGTATGACCTCCTTTACAATTTAGGTCCATAAGTTTTACCAAACTACTACTTTGAATTCAACTAGGTACGCTTGATTTAAAATGCCTTTCAAACTAATTTCATTATTAAGTTCAGAATGTTACATTTTCTGCAGAAAAGGTACTGTTCACATCACATCAGAATATTGTCACAGAAATAGGAAATATCAGAACACTGAAAAATTCTGATATGTACTCAGCAGTCACAGTCAGGAATCATTGGGAAGGCAGATTCATTCGAGGGATGTTGGAGAAAAAGTAGGTTTGTAATAACGACAGAGAGGTTCATCATAAATGAGAAAGTCTGGGAAGAAACTGCTTTTGAACCAAAACCGAGGTAATTCTAACAGTAAGGGTTCATGCTTTCACTTAAGGACAATTTCAGACATGAGAAATTAGTGCCATAACCAAAGGAAGAGAAAATGTCTGTTTTGTTTCCTGTAGAAACTCAAATATCAAAGGAAAGTTAATTCCCTTTTGCATTAAGAAAATTCAACCAATCTGATAGAATTAGTTGCAGCTCTAGTCATGGGGCAGAGGTGCATTTGGATGTTTAATGCTCGGGGAGAAGGGTGACTGGAAAGGGATGGTGGCAGAGGAGCATATGGGCCAACAGGAAAAACTTAGTAAAAGTTAGAAAAGAACATGAATTGTATGTTCTGTTTTGGAACATTTGTAACATAAATTCTTCATTTTGATCTAGTTAACACTTACTTCAGTATCAGCTCAACAAAATATTAAACTACATATTTCTATCTGTAGACTGCCACAAGCTATCATTTTTTGAACACCATTCAAAGTTATGTCAGCTTCATTTGCTAAGTAGGAAAGAAAGACATTAGCAGGAAAGAGAAGATGCATGGAATAAGTGATTGCAAAAAGGAGAGACAACACCCATATAAGACTTATGTCTGTCAATTTATTTGAAAATAAATGTTTGCTGTGGATTGTCTCAGTCTGTGTAGCATTGAACCCTTCTCTGAGACTTCATTGCATCTTCATTTTTATTGAGACTTTCAGTAGGCAAAAAAGACTTTAAAACTATGCATTCTAACCAGCTGGGCAGGAATAATTATCTGCTGAATTTTTAAAGAACAGTTTCAAATTTTTTTTTTAATCTAGGGAAGTTTATGGAATTTTATAATTCATTAATGAATGAATTATAAAACTCACTTGTAAATGTTTTATTCTGCCTTGCTTTTGTTTGGTTTTCTTATTCATAAAAATCAAAACAAGATAAAAAAGAGCAATTAAACAGTTACAATGCTAGAAAGTAAAAAAAAAAAAAAAAAAAAGGAATCAAATCATTTCCTAGACAATCAAGTCAGTGGCCTAGATAAACCAGTACTGTGTTTCTGACTAGGTCAGCAGAAGAAAGGGAATTACACATCTGTATTTTCATAAGCAGTGTGACTAACACAAATTATGCTTTAAAATTTTGTTTATGTCTATGTTTAAATATCAGGATAAAAGTTTTAGAATATAGATGATGAAATAATGAGAATGCAACCATGCACGTGTATATTTGTATTAATATATATACCATTAAAACATAATAAAAATAAACTTGAAATGTATTGCTTTGATCTAATTTAATGAAGTGCCTTCTAGTTTAGCTTCCATCATTAAATTCAGGAAGATGTTTCCTTTTTTTATTTATTCTTTTTTTTTAAACCAAAAAGTTAATATTCCTATTCTCTAAATATATTTTACTAAGAACTGCAGTGGTGACATGACAAATTGCTATCTTAATTCACTTCTCTGCCATGGAAATATAGCTCTTCTCCCCTTTTTCTTTCCTTCTTGTTCATTATCTCTCTTTAGCAAATCGGTGATGGATAACTTTTATGTTTATAATAGCACACGTCAAATTTCTTGGAGGTCAAATATATTACAAAAATGTATTTTGTCAGTACACAATGTCCACTTTATCCCTCTACCTTTGGACACTTTAGGTTTGGATTAAATGATTGCTCAGATGGCACGTGACAGACAAAATTAGAACTTCAGGATGAGCTTGCACAGGATTGTGTTGGAGCAAAGGGAAAAGAGAAACACCATTTGCATTTGCTTTGGTCTACCCTGAGGCAAGTTTTTGGAAGGTGAACACTGATTTGGTCAATATTATAGATTTACCTGTCATTATGCATACATTTCAAAGGTTAATATATATGTTAGGAGGCAAAAATGTTAGCACTTCCCTAGAATAATAATAATTTTTGAAAATAGCTACTTATGCAACTGATTTTCCAGGAATAGGGGGTCAAACAAGCTAAAAAAAAAATGTGACAATATTTTCTACGGAAAAGGGGCTCTACATATTTAGCTGAGCAAGACTCATATAATAAAAATATACTAACATTCTGCAAACAAGAATTGATACAAGGCCTTGTATCTGCCTCTGCTTTCATCTTGACATCAGATTTTCTGATGCAACTTAATGTCTTTTATTTTGTTCTTTCACCTAAAACATTGGGATGATACTCTTTTGTGAACTAAACCTACTAAAGACAAAGTTACTGATGCTTCATACTGCATAAATTAAAAGTAATAGTAAATAATTGTCTTTTTTGTTTGTATTTTTAGTCTTATTATGACTGTGCAGAGACAGAGGTAAAAAGGAAAGAAAATGGCCTGATGGACCTGAAGGACAATTTTTATATTGGAAAATGATCACCGACATAAGCAAATTTGTAGAACTATGCATTGTAATTTTCACAAAAGTAATTTTTTTCCCAAAGAAATTTTTTTCACCTTTTAATTTTATTTTTTTGCTTCTTTTAATTTCATTTTATCAATATTATATACATATATATGTGTGTATATATATATATAAATGTGTATATATATACATGTATTTATATATATTTATATAATTGCATGATAGGTAATATTAAAGAGTTTCTATAGCTGTAAGTCCTTATGTTATTTTCTATGCAGGTAATATACACTGCAACACTCAGTTCCTGCTGAAACAGAATAATTTAATTGCTCCAAACTGAATTATTTTAATTTCTTTTTTAATTTAATGATATATGTATGACAGAGAACTAGGTCTCATAATTTCGGAGAGGAGGACATTGTGAGATATAAGGGTGGTTTTTTTTTTAATTAACCTTTATTCACTTTGATTGCCTCTGTCATTTATAAATTTTTTTACACTCCTCTCTTCTTAGGGCTCCCTCCTTGGATAATAGTTATAACTATACCGAACTGGCCAATGTGTTTTTTTTCTTATTTAACTTTGAAGACCTGGCTTCACACACTCCATAAAGCAACAACCCACATGCAGAATTTGAAGTAAAATATCGTCTTTGTAAGACCTTAAAAAATGCATCCCTTAAATCTTCAAACAAAGTATATTAAACAGTTCAATATAGTGTTCACAAGTTCTTAGACATCCTAAACTATTGCAGCTATGAAGAGTTTTTTTGAACAGCTGAGATATGACATTTCAATTATCTTTGAAACTGCTCTTCAGGTTCTAACAACCTTCAGGTTCTTTCAGAGCCACTATCTAAGAAATACAACCTTAAGTCACTATTATCAGAAGGAATTATCCTCAAGATACTGCAATTCACTTTCTATAGGAACTATATATACCTTTTAGAAGCAAATCTTTATTATCTTCCTCTTTCTGCCTTTCAAGTCCTCTGCCACTTTGTTAAGAAGCAGTGGCCTCAAATGACTTCAGATTTTCATTCCCCTTCTGACTTTACTGGACAAAGTAAATGACTTGAGGTTCTGCGCACTTTAATAGTGCATTCTCACCACCTGTCCACCAACAAAAACAGGTAATGTGAATTTTCCTCCTATACTCTGTCTCTTTACATATTTGTTGTGAAAAGATTGAAATCCACACTGTTTGTTTGAACGACCTACTGGGGTAATGAAATCCAGTGAGAAACTATACCTTATGTAAGGGTTTATTTCCTTATAAGCTAGGAATACTATTCTTCAATTTATGACTTTGCAGTTTATGACTATTTCTGTTACATGGTGAACAAGAAAATGGAGAGCTTGAACAGTCTTCATATGTTCTTATAATTTTTACTAACCCCACTGAAATTCCCTCTAGCCCTTGTCCTTTCAAATATTTCACATACTCACAAATTTATGACAGGATGAACTGGTGAAGAAAATATACTTTATTTAAATAGCTTCAATTATATAATGACCTATTTGCATTTTAATCGAGATTTTGAGTAGAACACCTGAGACTTCCAATAAAATAGAGATTTAAATTTGCAGGTAATTAAGGATCAAGCAGATTGTGAAATTTCTGTTTGATCTATTTAATAAACCTGTTTACTGTCATAGACAATAATGTTGCTGACCCCAAATTGTCCCAAATTATCAAAGCAAAAAAGTTTTACTTTGACTGTACTAATTATTCAGAAAGTGAGCATTATCCTTGTCAGGAATATCCTCTTTAATTTGAGATGCTATTTTAGTTGTTGCATCTGTAGCTTGTAATGGATAAAGCAGAATAAAATAACTGAAGAGAGAAAATGCTGAATATGTAATTATAATCCTCAAATTGCATGCAATAGCCTAGCTTTTGCCAGAAGTTGTTGTTTCTGGTCAGTTAAGAGTGCCTAGGGACTAACCCTACATAAATTCCATTGGCATTAATAAGACTTAATCCCATAAATCCCATGAGTATTGATTGCAGAGTCAAACTGCACAGTGATTCCAAATGGGTCAGAAGTGAAGAAATTGTACAGACAGATTGTCCCACTGGGAATGACTACTTGGGGATTAAATATTGTTCTCAGTTCACATCTTTGACTCAGAAGCGCAGATGTTGCCTTCTTTAGGTACCTGATTGAGGCAAAGGCAAGTAGTATTATATTACTGAACTTAGCCAAGTCAAATCGCTGTAACATGTAGTTAGGTTTCTGGAATTTTCTATGTTTTGCACCTAATTGGCATATTCCTAATCATTACTTTTCTGCTGACACTCTGCAGCCTATAAATTTCAGGACATATATCCTTTCCAACAATGTTTAATCTTTTCAATTCAGTTCTGGATGGTATAAATACCACTGAATTGGAAGAATAATTCACAACTGCAATGAAAGCTGTGGGAATCCAAATTACACTCAGATAAAACAGTGTTATGCTAAAGTCACTTGTCCACTATGCCTCTGAATATTTAGGTGCCATTGTATTCTAAGCACTTGATTGTTTGGTAATGTACTCAAGACAAAGCAGATCTGTTGCAGGATGAGGTTGAGGCATGTAACATGAGCTGTCGTTCATGGAAATGGAAATTTACCTTTATGGGAGAAGGAAGGAGATATTTTCCTGTTCAAATTTTTTTGGTTGGTTGGTTGATTGGTTGATTGGTTAGTTAGTTGGTTGGTTAATTGGTTGTTTGTTTGCTTTGGGTTTTCATAGGTTGTATTTTAATACTTTGGATGTACTTTTTCTTCTCCTAGCTAATGATTTTTTTTTTTCCTATGAAGCTATATGTTTAGAATCCACAAAATCTTGAAAGAGTCATCACAGAATGTCTCATCTTTTTAAACTATCTCTAAATCTTTCTTGGCAAAAGATTCTTTTGGTTCTGCAACTTAGTTACTCCAAAATTTTTAGTTCTCAATTACATGCAAGACTTAGAAGAAATTAGGTTGTAGGTGTGATGTTGTCTATGTCAAAGTAATGATCTTGGCTGGGAGTTGCTTGTGTCTGTGAAATCAAAGTCCTCTTAGCCAGTTATGATTCTTACCCTCTCCTCTACGTGGGGACATCTGCAAATGCCATTCATGGCCTTATGCCTCCCTGATGCTGTGGTGAGGACACAATACCAATGTTAACTTCTGTATTCTCCAGCCAACCCAAGGACATTCTCCAGTGTGCACCAGTGCAGCCTTGGCCCCTGCAATGGGAAGGGTACAGCCCTGTCACTAGACTGCAGTGTGACTTTCTCAGAACTTTATTGCCCATAAAAAAAGAACTAGGACTCCAGTCCAGCATATTAGTGCCTGAATAGGGGCAAAGATGCTTCTCATCTTGGAGCTGGAGTGAGAGAGCCTGCTCTCTTTGTGTCATCTTGCATCAGTGACTTTTAGAACACAATGGCAGGTGCACAAATGCTGCACCATGACAGGGTTTTAGCAGTGAGGAGTAGCAAGTAGAGAGAGAGAGTCTACTCTGGCGGTCTGAGCATCTCTGGAAGCTTTAATTTGTTACTTATGGCTCAAAAACCCCTTTTTCTGGGAAAGGCTGAGAGGTGCCTCTGGTGGTGAATTTCACTGCTGGCATTATATACTATTGTATATTTGTTAGCATTCTGCTAAAGCAGAAAAAGTCACCAAGTTCTCTGTGCTTATATGAAGGTGACCTTTGTGCTGTTGACACAAAGGCTTAGTTTGTTAACTAAACTAAATTTAGTTAATTCAGTTATGTTTGGCACAAGTTGTGAATAGATTTATGAGGTTGAACATAGCTTTGAAGTTACAAATTTTGAGTATAACATTGTCCTATAAATGATTAAGATCAACTTTTCTTCCAGGGGAAGTTATAGAATGTGGAAGCTGGATTCCAAAGCATCTGTCTGCCCTGAATAATCTTTTATCTGTAGTAATGGCATTAATTTCAACAGAAATAAATTTCAACACTCAGCGTCATAAATCCTACTTTAGCTTTCTGTACACACTAGAATTATTCTAAACTAGCCTCATTTGTGTCTATTGGAAGAAAGAAAGAGATATTTTAGTGACTCAGCTAATTGTGGATTTTAGTTTTACAGAATGACTCAGTGGCTAAATTTGCTGCCTGATTTATGTGCAAATACTGCCCATGGTCAGATTGCCAAATTTCAAACTCTTTTATAAACTCAAAATCAAATCTTGATAAATTGGTATATTAATCAGGCCATAACTCCTATTAAAAGCTAACATTTCTGAAAAGCATTGAATAATAGTTCTCGTATTTTTTAAAGGTGGATATTCAGATGGCATTTGTATTTTTATGTAAATACATTTCATTACGATTTTCATTTTTATTTTATTGACTTATCTGCTTCACCCAAAATTACTCGAGTCTACAAAAACAGTATCCTTTCCCTTATTAGCAATATAGCAGATATTTGAGCCTATTGATTATTTACTGTCATTTGGCAGTAGTTATTTGCCTGCTGAGCACATATTAATATATCATCTATGAGTATTTAATCTGTATCAATAGTCTTTAGTGTCTGCAGATTATCTGCCCTGGAATAGCTATCTCAGAGATTATACCATGGCTAGTAGAAGTCTCACCACTATCCTCACTTCAAAATACTGTTATGGAAGCATTTCTGATGAACTGAATGTGCATTTTAAAGACAACAACTTTAGAATCCCTATTTTACTTTGTTGCACTAAAAGTGTTTCTGGTTTTACTTTACCCCTCACTAGTGTATTTGAATGATTTATGCAAGCCTTGAGTTCTGTTCTCATGTAGTATTGAGGAATCAAAGGTGAGTGCTGTGGTCAAGTGGCCACAGACAGCAATGAATAGCTGGAGTAGGTACATATTTCTAGACTTTATCTGTTGTGCAAAAATTTGTAGAGTGCCTTGGAAGATAATCAGGTGTTAGTTGTGTTGCTGTGTTCCATTAAAAATACATATCTTTGGTTGTATTTTCTTACCCTGAATTGTTTTCAGATTGGTGAAAATCTATTTTTTTATTTAAATAGAAGTGAACTCTTTGATCTCATCTGCAAATTTAATTAAATAATCTCAACACTATTTCAGTAAAATATATAGATTATTACTCCACTCTCAAAGGATTCAGAGTTTAATGTTTCAGATAGAACAAAGGATGAGCTATTGTGATCAGAGCAATTCTAAAATACAAGTTTTAGAACAAATATCCAACAGACAGATCCTAATGTTTATTCTCCTGTATTTTCCATTATGCTTTGGCTTCAGAAAAAAATTTGTGTTCAGAATTTTATGGTCTTATAGAATATAGCTCCAGAAAACAGAGAAAGGAAAGTGTAAATCCACTGCTACTGAGGCAGTCTACAAATATAGATGATATCAGCGGTACTTGAATTGTTAATATAAATTAATATTATGTCTTTAAGGTATTCACAATGTATTTGTAAGTCACTGTCTTTTAAATTGATACAGACGATCCAAATCCTTGACTCAATGGAAAAAATGTTTATATTCATAAATATTAGAAGTATGCATTTTGCAACTTTAATATTTAAATAAAAATTATCCTCTCTCACTGTATTATTTTATGTCCAGCATCACTTGCAATATTTGCTGCATGTTCCATACTTTAAAATTCCAAACTTTATATGTACTTAAAAATTATTTGATAATTCAGGACAGAAATCAGTTTAGAATAAAAATCTTCAACTCTGACTTTGCTGCCACCATTGACTAGACTAACCAGGTTGCTTGCTTTTCTGATGATTTGAGGTGATTCAATAGCTAATCCCATTTCAGGTAGAAGAAAGTACATTTTATGGGATAAGAAAGAAACATTGATAAAATTTAAAAATAACCTTCAGAAAATTAATTTGAATAAGAAATCTTTCTTGCCTAATGGATAAATTTTTTGCTAAAGGCAATTATATGTATATACATATACATATACATATACATATACATATACATATACATATACATATACATATACATATACATGTACATGTACATGTACATGTACATGTACATGTACATGTACATATACACATAGATACATATATTTATATACTTTTTGTATATCAGTTCTCACGAACATAATAAATTTAAAAAAACCAAAAAAAAATCATTGATGAGGCACATTTTAAAAATACAAGCCATCTTTTTGCAAATTTTAGTGAAAAAACGATGATTCAGGAGACTGCATACCAATCCTATGGCTTCCATAACAAATCTTTATCATGTGCTTTGCAGAAATCCACTTATTTTTCAAATCATAAAGACTATGTCATCTTTAAAAATCTTGATAGCTCCTAAAGAAGGCAAAACACTTTTATCAAAGAGTTCCATAACACTTCACCCAATTATCTAAATCATAATAATAGATAGCAATAAAGCTGATAGAATTAGAAGGTGTGAATAAATTATGGATTAGTTCTGTCAACAAATAAATTTGCTAATTATAACATACATTAAAAAATGTAATAACCTAATTTAATGGACCTTTGTTATTTATACCTGCTATACCTCTGAGGAAAATGGCACAAATATTCTTGAATTAATGCAATTTAGATGGGCAAAAATAGATTGAAGATGTTTGGAAATCACAATTCCTTTCTGTAGAATAAAATAAATTTAATCTCTCTCTGCCTACATCTTCTAGTAATTTGTAAAATTTAAATTCTGCCATTTTCAAATCAAAATTTTGGTTTAATTTTTGCATATTTTAAAGTATTTTTATGAAATTAATTTAAAAGTGAGAAACTGATTCAATGTCTATAAATAGGCCTGCAACACCTCCATTTCACAGTTACCAAAGTGTTTTGAAATATTTAGCAAAGTTTTAGCCAAACATGGAAATGTAGCTTACCTAAAAAACAATTTCAAAGGTTTGATTGACTTCTCTAAATTGTTCTCACATCTAAATAAAATACCCCATTAAAGATATACTTATTACTGACTTCAAAGAAATATGCCAGAATTTTTAGAGAAATAAAAGCTAGCCTGGGATATGCACAGCATAATGGAATTTGTGTCAAGGCATGCTCAGAAATTTTTCAATCTTTAATACTGTAGAGTGATTAAGTATCAAGAATGAAAAAAGGAATAAATCTTCATATGTCTTATCATTTTTTGTTTAAAACTATTTAAGTAATCTCATATTAACCTTTCTATGGTACCTTTATCTGTTTATTAACTCTGATGACATTTGAACGCCTGTCACATGCAAATGTGAAAATACTTGTGTTTTTATATCTGTCTGCTATCTGATATCTGCAAAAATTATTATTTTTTTGTTTAGTTTTATTGTTAAAAATATTTTTACTTGTTTTGTTCATTTTACTATAAAACAGTACAGTAATTTTATAGAAAGGATTTTTTTGTCATCCTCTTTCCCATATTCTTAGTTAAGACTTGAATGCCCATAATGCAGAAGCTGTAAAAGCATATTGTCTATCATTGTGAAGTTCCAATGCCAAGATTATTTTCTACACAACAGAGAAGAAATCTTTCATCAGGAAAAAAAAAGAAAAAGAGGAAGGGATTGTGAAAAACACACATTTTTGGCGTCCTTTTGTGCAACAAATATAGAACTAAAAGGAAAGGTAATTGGAAGGCCATTTAAAAAAAATGAAATAACTATTGGCTGTCTCTGCTTTAATATTTCAGACGTTTGGAGATAAAAAGTATTCTTTCTTTGACAGCAATCATTGTTCAGGCTGTCATTGCTCAAGTCAGCAATTTCATCACTTCACAGCAAAAACATCATTAGGAAAAAGGGGAAAAAATCCAGATGAACCACTTTTAAAAAAATCCTAACCAAATCCCCTTTAAGTAGCAAAAAAGCATGCTTTTTTCCGCAATATGAAAGGTCTATATTTTATAATTTTCAAAGCTGAGAGTGATTACAGTAGGATTATAGCTAGAGGAGATTTTTATTCACAGTACTAAAAGACACCACAAACAGAGACAGTTTCTTGCTTAAAACAGTGTGCTGGCAATTTAAGACCAGAAGTGTGAACTAGTAAACAAAGGGTGGTGGGGTTTTTTTATGTTTTCTAGAGGGTTTTGTTTTGTTGGTTTGTTTTCTTTTAGTTTTTTTGTGCTGGTTTGATTTTGGTTTTTTTCCATTGTACTAATAGCACATTACTACTAAAACTACTTTCCTACAGAAAAGGAAAGCAAAATTATTTGAAGTTCAATATTTTTTTATTTATTTTCAGAAGTTAAGAAGATTAAAATTGTAGATGATGTCACTAATTGACAAGCAGGAAAACAAAAAGATTAAAGTCTGAAAACAATAAACTGGTTAATAATTCCTTTAATGCCTTTGTACAGTATCATCATCTTTCATCCTCTTTTAAAAGAAAATAAAAGAAAAAGAAGGCTAGAAAAGTAATGGAAAATCAATTAATTTTAAAAGGTGATTAAAGAGCTAATTAAGAAAACTAACAAAATATTACTGGAGGAAATGGTGATTACAAACTATCCTCAATTCATAGTGAAAAAATCAGCAATAGCAATGGTAAACAGTTACAGACATAACTGAGAATATTTGGTACTGAATTTCAGACTGAAACTCTGATGATGCACGTCAATTTCAATTTATATAAGTGCTAAAATAGTCTCCTCAATGATAAAGACCTATGGAAAAATGGAGAATGGAATAGAACAATCAGGAACAGAGTCATGAGCACCAAATATGGACAGACACAGGCCAGTTTAGACTAAATAGTTGTTGAGTCTGGAACTCTGTAATGTTTTTTCAACACAGACAAAAAATGCTTGCAAAACCTTGCAGATCACAGTATTAGGAATAGCAATATAGCAAACTTCTTGTTGATCATAATTACTCATCCCCAAACAGCATGTGCTGTTACCTTGAATGCATCAGTTCTGGGTTCTTTAATGTGGCATAAGGGATCATTATTGTATAACCCACACTGTATCATAAAACTCTTATGCAGACCTGGCATTGATTCATGTACTCTATCACCTCAAAAACTAAAATAATGCTAAAGATCAACCTGCTGATAATTGTCTCACCTCTCTAGAGGCCAGAAGTTTCTTTCTGTCAGTGCTTCCTTCGGTAATGGTATTCCAGCAACATACTGTGCAAATAACACCTGTAATAAGGTTGTTTAGTCTTACATCTCTTAGTACACTACTTGTCATCTTATTCGCACTGGCTGCTGAGTTCTGGCTTCTTGTGAGGGGATGATAACTCCACCTCCCTGCCATGGCCTCCGACACAGGCAACTTCCTATGCACACCTATCCTGCCAAGATTCGGGTAGCCTACTCTGCTAAATATTCATTTTGCCCGCTCTAGAGCTTTCTTGGGGAGACTTTTAAAGAATCTGATTATAACTGGACAGCAGACGATCTTTGATTAAATTCTTACTTAGAACTGATTATTAATGAAGTGGTGTCATGAATTTTTTTTGCCATGAAAGGAAAGAAATAGGTTTTTTAAAATAAACATTGCCATAGGATGCCTAATTTTCAAACATCTGTAATAGACAGCTCAAAAAGTTGGTAGTCATTTATGGTTTGTGTGTTGGTTTTAGTGCTAGGGAGGAGGGGTGGATTCGCCTCAGGGACAGCTCCACGAGGCTGGGGAGTAGGAGGGACTCTCCGGCCTCTGGGAGCTTCCCCTGTGAGCTGCGGGCACCAATCAGAGAGCTGATTTGGTGATGGACAGCTCAGGAAACCAATGAAAAGTTATTTCGCGGTCACAAATCACAGTGGATCAAGTTAACAGCCCTCTTTCTGCTTCCGGCCTCCTGAGGTGCGGGGGTCCCTGGCTGGGGCTCCGGCCCGGCTCTGGGCTCGTCCTGGGGCCCGGCTCGGCACCCCGGCCCCGGCTCTGCGGGGGCCCATCCCGGCCGCATGGTCTCGGTCCCCCAGCCCCCCACATCGCTTGGCTCCGGGCGGCCCCGCGTGGCCCGGGCTCGACTCTCCATGAGGCGTGGCCAGGCAGAGGGGATCGGGGACCACCAAAGGCTCTCCCTTCCCCCCTCCCCTTCCCATTCTGAGAGAAGAGGCCTCCAACTGCCCATGTGGCTTCTTTATGATCTGGATACAATTTTAACTTCTTTATGCCTGGATGAGATACTCCATCTCCTGAGCTCCCCTGAACGAGAAGTAATAAAGCACGGAGTCGACAGAAGTCAGTGGAATGAAGATAAAGTTCCTGATGGGAAGAGATTGAAAAGATGCAACTGATGAGTAGCTGAAAACTTTTTTTGTGGGTCTATGAGGGGATTGTGACTTCACTAAAATTTCTTTAAACTGTGAAATATACTTGGGGAGGTTTGGGGTGCTTGAGAAGAGAAGACTTTTTGCCTCAGGGAAATGGAACTCTGTTCTGGGACTGGAATATGAACAGAGACATTTGATAGAGAAGGAGATGAAGAGAATTTTGTTTTTTTTTGCACCAGCCTGCCTTTAAAAGTAGTACCCCATGAGTGCATCATAACCCATAACATGGCTCTGGAAGGACTATGTGAATGAGAGGAATTTTCATGGTTCTGTAGGTCCTGGGCAGATGCAGACTGTGAAGACACCCCTCTAAGCCTAAATCAAAAACGGGACTTTTCTCTCTTGAGTGAACTGAAATTATTATTTAAGCAGATAACTGACTGAAGTGTTCTCTGTATGTTGTTTTTAAGGAATGTGGAATGAATGAAACGGGAGGAGGGAACAATCTAGGAATCTTATTCTGAATTCTTTTTTGTGTTATTAATAAATTTCTTCTTGTACCCTTTTAAGTTTTAAGCCTGCCTTTTCTGTACTCCTAAATCTTATTTCTAAAAGAAATTAAATATATTAAAATTGGCAAAACCCAAGTCACTGCGTGACAGGTTGACACAACATTTTACAAATGACCTGTTTTCCTTCACATTAAAGTTTTAGGAATTTATGAAGATCTGCATAATGAAAAATATTACTACCTGAATGTTTTAATAAGTTTATACTTATTATAATGTTTAACGATCTTATGGCATGTGGTGAAATGTGAACAGCAGCTAGATGACTTTCAAGTTTCTCCATTTTTCCATGCTTTAGATATATTAAAGGTTAATTAATTCACATCTGATTCTTAATTTATTTTTTAAAACTGCTTGATTAAATCACACTTTTAAATTTGTTTATCTACCATATTTAATGTGTGATTACACACAATCTTCAAACTTGATAAACAATTACATTTTAAAAACCAGGGAAATATCTAATAAGCATTTAAAATAAGACAATACAGATACATCAGATTCTTTCTCTTTTTTCTTCTTTTCTGTTTCTTCTTGTAATAGTCCAGATGAGCTATGTGTTGAGCCAAGAAATTGCATTAGAAGATTAGCAATTATTAAAATATATTTTTCAAGTTAATACATTCCAAGTAAAGTGGGATATGATAAAACATATTTTATAATTAATCTTTTTTCTTGTTACTCTTGTTTTAGCATTATGATTATTAATGATTTATTGCATATTAAGAAGCATTTTGTGATAGAATGAGTAAACTGAGTTCCTACCTAGTTACATTCAGGACAGTCATTGACAAGTGTCTCAGGTGTTTTCAAGTCCTTGCATACTTTTAACATATATTTAGATAATAAAAAACATATTATTCAAATTATTATTATTTTCCAGAAAAAAATATTGATTTTGGGGTAGAAACTCTGAATTATTTTAATAATTAAAATATACCATGCTCAATTCTCACATGATTTTGTTGCTATGACAGATTACTTCATGGATGCTAATGCCTCCATTAATCGAGTGAATTCCTTGCAAGAATGCCTTCTAATTCTTTGGCTAATTAAGTAAAAAGTAAAATGTTTTATTTCCAGATTGTATTCCATTATCTGAAAGCTGAAAAATAAGTCCCCAAAAGCCCATGATAAAAATATTTTCCTGTTTGCTACAAACTCAATGGTTTATGCTCCTTTGTTTCTGCAAATTGAATAAATTATCATCACACCTTCCCCAGAACTGCCACTATAATACATTATTATTCTACACACGCACACACAAGCACACACACACACACACAAAAAGAAATCTACTATGTATTATTATAAATACTTATACATATGATAAGGAAATTTGCAGTGAAAAAGAATAGTATTCTGAAAAATATATTGCATTTTTTAGTTTCTTAATACACCAAAACAAGCTTTTAGGGGTTCCAAACAAATAACATAGAAGTAAGTGAAAGGAGTTCCATGCTTTGCTGAGAATATCTGACTACATCACTCCTGGCTCCACCTTGAGTGTCATTTCCAAACCTTCTTCCTAAAACAACAGAAGGCCCATCTTTAAATAACAGCAGGGTTGTCTGTTGCCAGCTCATGTGAATGTGTAGGCAGAGAAATGCCAAACCAAGTGGCCTTTGGGCTGGTTCCAGACAATTTTCCTGTCTGTTTCTTCTCCATTAACTGGAAGCTTTCTCTCTCTCTCTCCTTCCTTTTGCATTGCTTTCTTGTGACACGTGGATACCAGAAAGGTGCAGGATGCCACATGGCAACACCCTTCAGGGACTCATCTAGGGCCCCATACCCTAGAGCAGCCTCTTCACACACACCAGGTGTTGGTTTATATCCTCTGGGGCTGTGCTTCAGAGACAGAATACATGGGCACTGCTAGGGATGGCTAGGCTTTCCTCTGAATATCCTTCATTGGGAGGTGGTTGTCATACACTTGTCATATAACTCAAAATTTGTCTGGTTATATAAACCTGAGTGAGGAGACTCTCAAAATTGTCTTGACCATTGCAACTGCTCTGCAAATTCAGCAGGATTTGCCACTTCCCACCCATCCTGGGGAGCCTTCTCGTCCATGCTTTTGAATGAGACAAATGACCAGTCCTGCAGGGCTGCTTCTTGGAGGTGTAACATGGCGTTTGGACGAAGAGACTACATTTGACTATGTCTGCCTGCTTCTGCCTCCTTCAGGGGAGATACAAAATCTAAGGAAAAAAAAAAAGAGCCATTTCTTTCCTTTGTACTTTAAGCTTAATTTTGTTTCATGGTTCACACTGGTTATGGATCTCTCAGTTCTTTATCTAAATACTTTGTATAAAGGAAAAGCTCTCGGATCTTTTTACAGATTCTCTTTTTTCTCAGTGGCATTTTAACAACAATGAATAAATTTCTTGTTTCCCATCTTCTTCTACCAGTTACACAAGCAAAACAATAGTTGGCATGGGAGAATGTAAGATCATGGCCTTTGGGAGTAGCGGCTTAACTCTGAGGAGTAGTTCAATGTACAGAACACATTTTTCCTTTCAATGTGGAAGCGTTTGAATGTAGCTGCCCACTGGACAGAAAGGTCTGTCCTAGGCATGCATTTAAGGAAGTGAGGGATGAGAATGACTGTAAGGAAGAGTTCAAGATTAGCTGTGACATGACAAAACCAGCTCTAGCTCTCTACTGTTAATAAGATAAATATGATTAAGCTTGTACTGTGACTTGAGAGTGAGGCAAGTACAAGGGCCATGCAAAAAGCTCTGTGAAGACTTGCCCAATAACTTCTGCAATATATAAAACCACCACTGAACTGCTTTTCTAGAACAGTTCTGTAACTCAAGGAAATATTTCCAGATTTACTTCACCTATCCAATAGTATTTCTGGGTTTTGAGTTTTTAATTTTTTAACTGTTATATAAAAATACTTAACCATACAGTTAATTTAAAAAAACGAATGGAGCTATACAACCTTATTGATTTGATTGATTGATTCATTCATTAGTTCCCCATGAAGAATACTATGGTTATAGCTTTTCCCATGGGATGGAGAGTCAGGCAATACAGATAAGCAGACATGATCTTGCTCTTCCTGACATGTTTTGTACTTGTAAAGCTACTTTAAAATTGATAACACTTGCTGCTTACAAACCTTCACTAAGGAAATGATCATTTATCATTTAGGTTATATCTAAGGTCAATGTTCATCTGCAGTAGGTTGTGCATAAGATAAGGCAGAGATTTTTTAACAAGGTAGTCTCTACCAAATAGAATATAACACTATAGAGATTGCCTGCAAGTAAGATGTATGCATTTCATTTTGCAGAAGGGAAAGTGTTTTGGCCTTTGTTTTCCTTTGTCTCTATCATTTTGGCAGGAGCTGTGTAGTCTATCAGATTTGCAGATCTGCAAAGCAGCATAGGAAACATTGCAGAAAAAGATGCTTACAGACAGAAGATTAAGATTTTAAGGATTTGTTTCCCCCATACTGATACAGTTAGACTGATGTGTCCATTTACATTTATTTACTTCAGACTCATATCTAAGGGGGACTAGAAAATAATTTTCTAGTTTGGATTCTGACGTCAGAATAAAAGATCTGTTCCAAGATCTAGTCCATAGTGCAGCAAAATATTGATAACGTGGAAAATGAGGAAAAGGAGACTGATTTGGGAAATCCCTACTGTCTTAGCTTCAGATTGATGCTCTTTCTAGAAATTATGCTTCTGTTTCTATTTTGAATTTATGTCTCTCTCTGAACTATTTAATTACAGAACAACTTTCTCTGCAAAATGAATAACCTGAAGACATTCTAAATATAGGCTATAGGACTTGAGTTTTTATAATAGCAGGAACAAGGTCAAAATGCCCAGACAGGATATGCTAATGAACGGATGCAGGTTGCAGTTTTTGGAATTGCTTTGCTGGTGCATTGCAGCAAATATGTTTATGGTGCTAGCTTTTGGTCAGTGAATGTATACATTTGATCTTCTGGAGTTCCACAAGGACAGTCAATGTGATAATTAAATGAAATGGTACTACAGTTGATTAGGTGGAACAAAAAACTCCTAGTAAACACTACCTTTTATGAAATGCCCTGTTTATCCTTTAATTTCCTTTTTATGAATTCAATGAACTTTACCTTTGATTCAGCATTGAGACACATATCTCACCAACATAATGTTTCATATCTGTAAGATGTTTACTGAATTTTATAGAAGTTTTCTGTTATATCTCAAAATGTTGTAAAACTCACATGTATGTATCTTGGTACTTTTTATAAGATACAGCTTTGAATCTTATGGGTTTTTTAAAGTCAGAAAATACTCTATCTGTATGTATAGCAAGGAAGACATGCAATTAAATTTCAATTCTCTGGTGAAATAGTGAAAAATCATTAATTCTCAAATTTGAGGAGAGAGGTCATGATCAAGGTCAAGGTGTTTTCTCAGCTTCTCTTATGCAAATTATTTCTTGAGGGGTGGATGAGAATCTGTTTGTCTGTGTGAGAACTGAATTTAATATCATTATAGTCTTAACACAAGAATTATTATCTTAAACGTTTTTGTCAAATCCTTTGTTTTTGCACTGACCATACATATTTCTTACGGAATTTAACAAAATTTTGAACTTTTCTTATTTAAAAAATCCTTTCTTGACACTGTCACTTCTATTTAACACATTAATAAGAATATCTAGCAGGTTAATATGAAATGGAATATACTTTAAACAGAGCTGATTTAGACATGAAGAATAATCTCAAGGCTATGGAGACTTCTCCAAGAGGAACACAATGTAAGCATATAGGAAAATGGTCAAAAATTTTAAATATATTAATTCAAACTAGACACAAAGGCACAAAAATCTTCCTACAAGAATGATCAAACACTGAAGCAGAGACATGGTGGAAGTTCCATGTTCATACTCAAAACTTTATTGGGTTAAATCTGAGCAACCTGGTCTAAATTTGATATTTAATCTGTCTTTGCAATTGGCTCTGCATTGACCAAGACATTGGACCAGATGACCTCTACATGAAGTATAGGTTATTCTACCAAAAGAGCACTAGATAGTCAGCAAACTGCCTTTTATGCCAAGTAGTCACATTCTTGCCAAGAGTTTTGTGTGTGGGTCAATATGCAACCCAGAGAAAAGGGATTTTGTCCTGTCCTTGACAGATGATTGCCATATTGAAATTCATCATTAATTTGTTCTAGTTGGTAGCTATGTTGATATGCACAAAAGAAGAGGGAATTAAATGAATATGCACAAGAAATAAATTATTGTTTTATTCTACAGATGGCATAAATAAATAAAGGCTGAGAAATTATTTGAAGGACTATGGTGAGATATTGTTGCTATTACTTTTATTGTCAGTACTTCTTGCAGCACAGAACACAAATAACTGGACTGAAATTCTACTAATCTGACATTTACCTTGGGCCATAATTACATTTACAAAATAATGAATCTTTGTTTAATATAAGACCACTTTTTTCTTAAAAGGTCAAAGGCTATTGAGCTATGCAAGGATTATGACTTTTCAAACAAAATGACAACGTATCTCCTGATGGGACTGAGAAAGGAGCAAAGCATTCTGCATTTTTAGATTCACTAAACATGACTGTCTCAGACTCATTGATATTGCTGTCAAAATTTGTCAGAAATATCCAGGAAGCAGCAATTTACTCTTAGCAAACATGTTAGCTTCCCTGAAAGGCAGTGCAGGAATTCATATTTAAGGTTTTCTGAAGAAAAAAAGTGGTTTTGCAATGGAAAGTGTGAAAAAGGATGCTCAGCAGGAGAAGGAAGACTTGGAAAACAAAGGCATTTGCCATTTCACAAGCTGCATGGATATAGTAATTTTGAAGTCATTAGGATATCTGTTTTTCAATTACAGCATACACATTAATATGCTTTGCTTTAAAAAAAAAAAAAAACCCACAGAAATTGGACAAGCAATTTAGTAACTGTCTCAGACAGAATGAATGCTAACATCGGGCAAGTCAGACCAATTGCAACTTGCATAGATCAAAGCTGGAAAATGTACAATAATCTAATATCAGTAGATAAGAAGGATCATATTAAAGATCTCGGAACACCAGAAACAAGACAGAAACAGAAGCAGAAAAATTGCTGTAAGTCCTATTTAATGAAAAGGATAAAGTAGGGCAAGATTTAGTGAAGTGTATTGTTGAGGGTAGTGGCGTTGAAACCTGTCAGGAGTGTTACCTTTACCCAACCATAAACTCAAAAAAGTAAAATTATAAGAAAGTGCCATGACCAAACTTAGTAAGTAAGCACTGCATTGCTTATTTTAAACATGACACCTTCCAGTGAAATAAGAAAGAGTATCTCAGACCCCAGAAATATAGCAATAAATACTAACTACTGTAATGAATACAAACAACCAAACCTTTAGACTACCATCACTTGTTCCTACTACTTCTGAATATCTATTACCAAAATAGTCATTTTCTGGGAGTATTGCTAGGAGTTTTATTTTCTACAAGTCTGATTTACTGATTTTTATTTTTAGTAATGGTATGGTGTTTATTACCTGAGTTTGATGCTATTCAAGAGGTTTAAATGTGCAATAGTGCAAATCTCAGTCACTGCAAAGGAAAAATATAATTTTTATGTACTCCTTTACAACTGTTTCACAAGAACATTAATTTGGTTTTTTTAGATGGATTTCTGCATGTTGTGCTGTTCTGCAATGTGAAACACTTACCCTGGAAAATACCTGATAAATAATAAATAGACAGCATAGGTATGCAAAGAAACGAAACCATGAATACAAGTGCCCCCTTTCGCTCAAATAAGTTTCAAGATTTTTCTAAACCCCAGTCCCAGATGTCATACGTTTTCCTTCACACTCTCAAGTTTTCAGTCTAGTATTCAGTTTAGAGAGTTCATCAATTAGACATGATTAGACATCCAAATCAATTTTAAATTACTTCTTTTTCAGAGATACTGAACATACGATATTCCCAGCAGAGTAAAAATATCAGTACATTCTCAGCAGTTCTGAGAATCATGTAATTTTGATAGATCTTACTGTAACTGCAGATAATCAGCTTCTTGTATGTATTGACTTCTAATCATAGATTTTACTTTTCGCAGTTTCTCTCACAAAAAGATTTAGCATTTACTTCCATTGAGGGCTGTACAGATGTAATGCTTTCTCAAGTCTGTGTTGCTTGTTACTAAAATGCAGACTGAATCAAAACAAATAATCAAGGTATTAGCATTTGTGTAGATTAAACAATTTCGATTTTGATGAATTGTATGGGAACATAAATTACATCTCCATAAGGCAATTTTTTTTCTTTTCTTGTTCAGGTGAAGTAAGAGAGGACATACAGTTTTACAATTTTTCTTCTCTGTGGAAGAAAAGGTAATCATGGGTCTGAATATATGCAAAGGAAGAATTTTTTACTTCTGCATTATTTTCCCAGGACAGGGGATTTTTGATGCAACAAGGTTTTACTGTAAGACATCTGGGAATTCAAAGAACCAACTGAAGCCAATGGTATTTATTGGTAACTCTTTGAAAGCTGCTTGATGACAAATATTCAGAAATATGGTCAACAAAAAAAAGTACCTCATGTCAAGAAATAAACTAAAATGAACACAGATATTAATTTGTGCATTAGATCTACATCCCTTAAATATCTACAGTGTCTGATGAGGTACTTTTAGAATATCCTCTGAGAAGGTCACCTCAATGAATATCTGGGATATCTGATATCAGAGAATGGTTGAACTTTCTGCAGTAAATAACACACATAAGGGTCCACATTTGAATGTGAAGCTCACAAATATTATAGATGTACATAGCAAAATTATTTCAATTTGTGTATTAAGTAGGAGCTGGTTAGAGATGACAAAAATGTATGGAATAATATCATGAATCATAGAACCACTGAGACTGAAAAAGACCTCTGAGTCCAACAGCAAACTTTACAGTGACAAGTCCACCATTAAGGCATATTTCTAAGTGCCAGGTCTCCAGGGATGGTGACTCCACCACTTCCCTGGGCAGCCTCTTCCAAGGCTTGACAACCCTTTCAATAAAGAATGTTTTCCTAATATCTAATCTACACCTCCCCTAGCTCAACTTGAGGCCATTTTCTTTTGTTCTATCACCTGCCTTTTGGGAGAAGAGACCAACACCTATCTCACTACAACCTCCTTTCAAGTATTTGTTAGAGGGACAAGGTCTCTCCTGAACCTCCTTTACTCCAGATTAAAAAACAACAAAACTTGTAAAGGTTTATGGGAACTGTTGAGAATTTAAAGACGAATGTCTTTTCTGAGTGCTGTTTATATCATTCAGCAGGTAGCTGAAGAATACCTATTTACTACATATCCCAAATTTTCCTTCAGAAATGCAGAACTTGACTGACTTCTAGTATGATTATCCATTTAGGGATATTACCAAACTGATACCTGGCTCATTAATCAGCAACATTTAATCATTAATGTGAACAGGAACTTACAGCATAAAACTTCAGTTTAATTTTCAAGACTGGGTGCAACAAAAATTTTGTTCAATTCCACATAATCCATTAATTCAAATATCTTTAACTTGGAACACCTTATTAGTTGCATATCTCATCTGAGCAAATACTGTCATATAAGCATTAGGGTTTTACAGCAGAATAAATGGATATGGTTTTGTACAAATGCTGGAGACTATTTGAAAACACAGTAATAAAAGATGATTCACTGTTTAAATTGCAAAAAAAAAGTTGTTGTTTTGTTTGTGGGTTTTGGTTTTTTGTGATAGAATACACAGTACTGAAACAGATTTCAGTGTTATGATATCTGTGTAATAGGTTTGGGCAACACTTAATATTAAAAACTGCCAGAAAAACAATTAGGGTGAGATTACTTATTTAGCTTATTTAGCTTATTAGCTACATGTTAGTAAAATGAAGTCTGAAATGGAACCTCCCTTCTTTCTCCAGCTCGGTTAATGCTGTCACTTTTGATTTGTGCAAAGCTAAATCGTCAAACACCATTTCACTTAATTCCCAATTGATTTTTTTCTTACGTGTATCTTTTAGCTATCTGTTTTATGAACACGTCTGTTTGGCACAGCCTGGTTTTCTGTAGTGGGGGGGGAGCACAGGGTTAGCTTCTGTGAGGAGCTGCCAGAAGCTTCCACCATGTCTGACAACTAATCTCTGATGGCTCTGAAGACCACACTGCTGGCCCAGTTAGAGAGGCTGGTAACGCCTCTGTGATGACATATTTAAGAAGAAAATCTAAACAGCGTGCTCACAGTTTATTTTCCAGGGGTGTTGAAGTGCTGCCACTAGGGGCCATCCCCAGCTGCTGCCATCTTGGAGTGACCCACGATGAGCCTTGCCTGCCTGGCTGCCCCTAGCCAGCCCTGCTGCAGGCAGAAGGGCAGGGGCAGTGATGGCAGCTTCCCCTTCCCGGCGCCTGGCATCGAGAGAGGTGTTAAATAGCCACCCCTGCCCGTGCGATGGCAGTGGGGCTGCCTGGCTGGTAGTGGAAGTGTGACGAACCATTGCCTGATGTGCAACCTAGGCGAGATCAAATTCTTGGCACCGCAGGATCTTGCAAGAATATTGAAATAGTGGAACTCGTTGATAATAGTACACGCAAACAGCGGTTTTTCTTCCAGTCAGAAAAGAGGAGGGAGAGAGGACCTGTGAGGGAAAACAACATGGTGACACCAAGGTCAGTGGAAAAGAAAGAGGGGGCGGAGGTGCTTCCAGCATCAGAGCTGAGATTGCTCTGCAAACTGCGGTGAGGACTATGTCCCCTAGTCATGCATGAAGTCCACAGAGGATGCAAGATCCACTCACAGCCCATGGGAAAAGTGCTCACAGTGGAGTGGGTGAATGTTAGAGAAGGCTGTGATCAAGTGGGAGACCTGAATAGATAGAGAGACACCCACTGATTCCAGAGGTGGAGAGAGAATGCTCTTGCATCCAAACTAGAGCAGCCTATCCTTAAAAGACTACACTCTGTGGATGAGTGACATGCCACAACAGTTTTGGGAAGACCATTTGCTGGTGGGAGGGACCTCACAGCATAACAAAAAGAGACTCCTTTCCCTGAACAAGCAGATAAAAATCTCGAGTGACAAACTAGCCAAAACCTCCATGCCCTGTCTCCATGAGCTGTTGGTGGGAAGGGCAGGGGGGCTGGGGGAAAAAAAAGTTATTTTAAAGGCTTTTATTACTCACCTTTATACTCCTCTGACTCCAGTAATAATAAATATGTATTTTATACCTTTAACTTTGAACCCTTAGAGTGTTTTTTGTCCCAGTTCTCACCTCAATTCATGAGCCCTTCATTATTTTTTTCCCTCTGTTCTACTCAACTGTAGCAAGAGAAAATAAGTGATTGACTTTGGGGAGTGCCCAGCACTTGGCCAGTGTCAAATCATGGCAATGAATTTTCCAGAAACACAAACTTCGGTTACTTTTGCCAGCTACCCTCCTAGTTTACTTAAGACTGTGTTTCCCATTATGTCACTTCAGCAATGAAACATCTCTGAGCAGCGATGCTTTGCTGGATCAGAAAGTATGATTTGTCTGACAAACAAGAGAAGAAACTTTAAAAACATGCTATAATGGTGCATAAGTCTTTACCTATGTTTTTAACTGCAAACATGAGTAAGCTAAAATGTAATTTTCCAAAATTGTAGGAAATCTCAAGCAGTGTCTGAATTATTTTGGGGTGTGATTCAGTGAGACAGATGCATTTTCTCTTGTCTCCAGGTGCAACAGTTATTAAGTAGGAATTCTCTCCATTTCTCATAAAAGTTATGACTATCTATGCACATGCCTCTACTCTTTTGCAGGGTGCTATTTCCCAGCTTAATTCAAAAGTGATAGGATCTTACTATGGTTTTCAAGAGCTTTGCTGACTGAGGGAATGGCCGATAGGAAAAGTGCTCAGTATGTTTAAATCAGGTTTTTGATGCAATATTCTCTTTTAATAACAAACATATTGTTTCTGAAAAATACAGGAAAAAACAAAAAAGAAGATAAAAAAAAGAGTGGTTTGTCTTGAGCAGCTGAATATGCAGAAACTGTACAAATATGAAAGTTGTAATAATCTTACACTGTACATTCTTTTTCCCTACTTAGTTTTAAAGTGAAGAGATTCTTTTCCCTATATTACTCAACATCTCATAATTGCAAGTAAAGCTGGTTTTTTTTTAACTCTCAGCACAAGTTGTTTGGGTCTTGTTTTGTTTTGTTTTGCTTTGCTTTGCTTTTTTAATCCTTGTTTGGAAATGAACTGAACATCAAATAACATGGCTGCTGGTCAAGGTCTATAAGCATGGATTTTCCCTCTCACGTGATAATGTGCTGCATAAATAATTATGTACTTAGAGATTAAATTGTGGTGAGGACTGTAAGCTTACAAATGCAGTTTCTAGTTTATGGTCAGGAATGTAATTGGACATGCTGATGCTGTTTGGGAGCTAGGTTATCTAGCTGAAACAACCTTCCTACAAAAATTAAGAATATTTGTGAAGCTAAGATGCTATGTGAACATACTTAATAAAAGCATGCATATTCACATAACCAGATACTGATGTTACTTAATCTAAAACACTTTGTGACTTCATAAGTCACTCCATTACTTTTTTATCCTTTTTTTTCTGTTCTTGACTGGCTTGATATTGGCTGTCTACCTCCAGTTTATTCCTCCTTCTTAAAAGCAAGGGGGCTGAAAATATAATATGATGGAAAATTTCTGGGTTGAGATGCAGACAGGGGAAAACTCTTACCAATTAATGTCACAGGTGACATGGACTAAAGTTACAGAAGAATAATTTATTTCCAATGAAAAATAGATTAAACCAGTGATAAATAAATCAAAACTAAAAGATTAATTTTTTCTGTCCATTCTCCCTTCTTCCTAGGCTTAACTTCCTCCTTCATAAGTCCTCCAATTCCTCCTGTAGCTTCCTCCCCTATCCCACTAGTGGATAAAATCAATTGTTTATGGTGTTACGCTTTCCCTTGTGGCAAGCGAGCTTTCTCCTTCTTTGTATTGCTTGTGCTTAGTCTACTTGCATTCCTCTCAGTCCTAATTATATCAGTCTTGATAATATTGATTGTCACAACTTTAACTCATTGTGTGATGTTTTAGAGCAGCATTAGAAAAGATTACTCTGACATCAGTAACAATAAACTGTCCACAACACGTTTGAACAATAAACATGATTTCCTTCCCAAGGAAAGGAGTATAGAATGATACTCTTCTGGGGATGTTTTTGAAAACAAAAAGCATGTGATAAATTTCTGTAGAAAGCAGCTAAAAACTCATAGGCAGGTAAGACAATAAATGTGTGCGTTTTATACATTTTTAATTTCACCTTTTCAGATGGTATGTTTATCATTGCTTTCAGGAGGAATTTTAAATACAAAACATTCTAATTGTATAAATTGAGATAGTAGAATTTGCATAGTAGTATTTGAGAGTAGTTAATGAGCATTAACTTTTTGATCTGGTACTTTTGCACTCCTGATGTGCACATATATAATGCTAAATAAAAATAAAACAGCTAGTTAAAACATTTAAAAAATAAAGGAAGTTATCACTTAACAGAGTTGGAAATTATTTGAAATATTGCCAGCAAAAAACTAACTAGCATAGAAATTACAATGTACTTGCATCTATTGTCCTTGTACAAACAACAAGAGCCAAGAAATACAAGACTTTATGTGCAAATTCAAAGAGAGGAACTGCATAAAAATAGCCTAGAGAGTTAAAAAAATGCAAAAGAAAGTTGGCATGATTGAATTGCTGAGTCATAGAAAATACTTAATTCAAGAAGACATCATTCAGGAAAGTGAAATTGTGTGCAACTGAAGAAAATGAAAAGAACAACAAATTTAAGCAGGTTAAATATAAAAGGCAGTCCAAATATAGAGCTGGAGAACAACTTTCAAAAGGCATAAAAGCCATTATTAAATTCTTTCCCAAAGGCAACAGAGGCAGGAAACCTGCAGAGATATGTGAAAAAGGAAGTTTCCTGAAATAATAATGTAATAGCAGAAATAACAAATGAATAATTTGCATCTTTATTCACTGTTGAAGAAATTGAAAAAGTCATGATTTTTGACTACTTACAGGCTGAGCATCAGAGTTCTGATTATAAGTTAAATGGTTGGTAGGAATATTTAAAAAACTGGTAAAGTGAATGCCAACATATTACCATTATGTTTTTCACTTTTAAAATAGTGGAAGAATGTTCCTCATTAGCTGGTAATTCAGTGATTAGGATTCTTACCTGAGATATAGGGCTCCTCCTCGAATTCTTTGCTATACCTGAGGCCACTTCAGCTCTTGAGGCTGCATGTTAGGTACTTGGGTACAAGGCATTCTGTTTTATATTTTTTTCAGATAGATGAATTCCAAGTGTCCAGCTGAGACCAACCTTCTCTTGTGATCACTGGCTAAGTGCTTTGTCTAGTACAGAATCTCTGAGATCAAGAAATGAAGGAATAACTCTTAACAAACAAAACCAAAAAAACCTAATATTCTGGTAGATTTATTATTCAGCAAAAAAACACATCAGATATTGTAATTTTGAGAACAATTAGGCACCGGTAGACTTGCTTGTATCTTTTTCTGCTCTATGGCATTATATTTCTGCCTGAATTTTCCATAGACGTGGTATTAAAAACAAAAGTTCACCATGAAGAATTGCCTGTCAATATAGTATTAAAGAAATTTAAAAATTAATTTAATTAAAATTTAAAATTTAATTTAATAAAAAAATAAAAAAAAAAGTTCCAAAAAATGTTCATTGAAAAAATGTTTCCAAAAGCCACAGCATTTGGACAATATCACTTTATACATAAAGAGGTTTTAATGATTCTGTACAACTGATTGTAATGATGCATAATTTTTGGTTATGGTATTTTCTATAAAGGAGTTGATGTTACAAAGAACAAGATCTATTTTTTTGTCATTTTAATAGCAACAAAAATGAGAAAAAAAATTGCAATCTCCCACACTAAAGAGCTATGGAATATAAAAGGGTCAATTAACTACCATTTGCCTCTATACACATTGGCATTTAGGTTTTCAAATAGATTTTTATGAAACTTGCTAGGTTTCCACTACCTATGAAACACTGTCATGCCTAGAGTTGATATTAAATATGCACAGATGATAACATTAGCAGTTTGAGTAATATATATTAAAAAAGGTATAGTTTTTAAATACTCTAGTAATAAACAGACACCAGCAGTACTAAATAATGACTGTTGGTCGATGGTGTGAGGAAATAGTGAAACTCCATTATCAGGAAATGTTACTGCTATCCAGGATTAGCATGAAATTTGCATCCATGTAAATCTTACAGCTGTCTATTTAAGTTAAATACAGCACCATTCCCAAACACTTCAGAGTAAGATATGCCTTTATAAGAATCTTATGCATTACACAATTCCAGCAATAACTTTCATTTTGCTTCTTTTGTTTATTTAATAAACAGAATCTGTAAAGTAGAGCAATAATAATAAGTCGATTTAAAGGTAAAATAGAGGAAAAATTTTTATTTTTTACCTACTTATACTGTCAGAACATGCATTGTTCTCCAGAGCAGCATACCTGTCACTTGTCCTTTATATCTCAGGTTTCTAGATGTTTCTGCAGAGGAGATAGTACAGTTCTGAAGGACTCATTCTTTAATGGACAGATGTGATTTTAAAGACTCAGCTATGTTCACATTGCAAGTGAAGTGATAGGTGAGAGAGGTAGGGCAAATACTATACCAAAAATAACTGCTACAGCAGTTATTCTTGATACTGTGTTCTCTCAGCACAGCCTACTGCTATAGAAAGTCATTTTCATTGGTAAAATAAAAATTGGCTTCCAAAAATAAACAATCAGCAACTTGCCTTATACTCCAGCCCAATAACCCAAAAGTTATAGACAAGTTTAATAACTCTTAAATAGATATAAAATAATTACAACAAAAATAAACGTTTCAATATCATTTCATTAACCACGTCCTGTAAAAAAATCCAGTGACCAAAAAGGTGACTCAAATAGGATATTGGGTTGAGATACTGGGTATTACTTATAATAAAGCAAACATAAAAAATCTAAGTGTTGAAACTAAACCAAATTGAATTATTTAAAGCACTTGAACTGGAAGAAGTAGAGTACAAAATCAATATGGAGAGGCAAAATTTCATTCCATCTTTTTTTCCCAGGTAAAGTGCTCATTATTCAATGGCCTTTGATATATAAGCCAGGCTTGTGTGAAAGGTACTGGTATAACGAACCACTCAGAGTTAAGTGGCATTTAGAAGACAAAAAACTAATTAGTAGATAGACTGAGTCATTTATACATCCTAGAGTAAGATGAATACTGTAAAGAAAGTTTAATATATTTCACAAATGTTATCACATGTGTGTATGCAGGTCATTCCAGCTGACTCAGCCTCCTAAAACTCCAAATCCTCTTGTAGATAACCCAAAAAAAAAAAAAAAAAAAAAAAAAAAAAAAAAAAAATCACTTTGCCAACACTAAATATAAGGACTAACATGTAACAGACCACTTCTGGGGACTCCTTCCCCCATAGGAAGGTTCCATTACTCCATTACAGTCCCTGAGTTTCCTCAAGAGGTGCCTAACTCACTGTTGTCATGGCACAGATGTAACTGTTGAGGACTGAATATGTTCATGACAGCCTTATCCTTTCACCTTGCATAGGTGAAAATCTTTTGAGAGCCTTTGCAGAGCCAGTGTAATTCCTGATAAGTTCTTTACAGTGTGCCTGCAATTATGAGTCTATCGACTCATAAGAGTAAAAGGAAATTAAGTTTGATATGTGTGAACTGAACCAGACCATATAGACTTCCAAAAAATATTTTCCATCACAGGGACAGAGTTTTCATCATACTTGACTACTGAGAAAAAAATATGTTGGTTCTTATCACTACCTAGGAACTCCTGCAAAATGTACATTGAATATATGCAAGAAGTTCAAACAACATTCAGCACCACAATCATTGCAAGTCTGAGTCTTCATTGCTCAGAACTATCACTTTATTCTGTATCTGATATATAGTATATGTTGATTCTGTCTTAAATCTCTCTATCTTGTAGTGTTTAGCTATATAATAGTACAGCACATAGACACATAGACATGCAGGAAATCTTGGACTTTCGTGATTTTTTTTGTTAAATCTTCTGAATAGAAAGAAAAACAGTTAGAGCAATTATTGATTATTTCTCTTAAATACATAGCAAAACAGAATAAATTCTCATGGTGATTTTCCTCTCCTTACCTGAATCACTGGATATGACCATATGAGTTGGAATATGTTTTGTTAATTACCTTAATCTCTATGCGACTTTTCTGATAATACTAACAGTTTATGAACAATTACCCGTGTATGTACATTAAACATGTATAACAAACTCCTATATCCTATAATTAAAAAAAGGAATTGTATTATTTCCAAAGAGAAGAATTTACAATTTATAACAACATTAACAGATAGAAATATTTAAACAGTAAGATTAAAAACTCCCTACTTCTGCACTCCTTACCTTGTGTAGATTAAAAATAAAAAAAAAAAAAATAGACATACCTGTATACTTTATGTCAAAACCTTCTTTTTACCAACATTTGGTCTGTTCAGCCTGGAGAAGAGGAGACTGATGGCAGACCTCATTGTAATCTGCAACTTCCTTGTGAGGGGAAGAGGAGGGGCAGCACTGGTCTCTGCTCTGTGTTGACCAGGGACAGGACCTGAGGAAATGTCCTGCAGCTGTGTCAGGGGAGGTTTAGGTTGGATATCAGGAAAACATTCTTCACCCAGAGGGTGTCTGGGCACTGGAACAGGCTCCCCAGAGAAGTGGTCCCAGCAGCAACCCTGACACAGTTCAAGAAGTGTTTGGACAATGCTCTGAGGCACATGATGTGACTCTTTGGGATGGTTCTGTGAAAAAGGCTGAGAGTTGGACTCAATGATCCTTGTAGGTCTCTTTCAACTCAATATATTCTCATTATTTTCAGTAATTTCTGTATTGACTGTATGTGACAAAAGAAAAGCTATATTCTGCCACCATTAGTTGCACTGATAAGAACTAATTTTGGTGGAGGACATGTGGAGAAAAGGGAGATGATGAAAAACAAATTCACCAAGGGTAAATTATGCCTGTTCCAGCCTTCTGTGGCAGCGTAACTGAAAAGGGAAGGGCTACAGCCGACACCTATCCAATCTGAAAGGTCTTTGATACAAACCCTCACAGTATTCTTGAAACTAAATTGGAGAGGTGTGGTCTTGATAGATGGACTGTTGGATAGATAAGGAATTGGCTGGATGGCTATATCCAAAGAGTTACAGTGAACAGCTCAGTGACCAAGTGGAATGCAATAACACGTGGTGTTCTTTGTGGGTCCGTATTGGGGCCAAAACTATTTAATGCCTTCATCAACAGCATTAAGTGGGATTAAGTGTGTGTCACCTCAGTATCAAGATAAAACCAAGTAGACTGACTAGAAGGAAATTGGCATGCTAGAAGGAAAGTCATGGCATTCTGGGGGGACATTAACCTGCTCGAAGAGTGGGCTGTGCAAATTTTATGAAGTCCAACAAGACCAAGTGCAAAATCCTGCACTTGGACTGGGCAATATCTGCACAAATTATACTTGTTTGGAGCAGCCCTGTAGAAATGGCCTTTAGAATACTGGTGGATGAAAAATTTGAATTGATCTGGCAATGTGTGCTTGCAGCCCAGAAGGCCACCCATGTTCTGGGCTGCATAAAAAGAAGTGTGACAACAAGTAGGACATAACACTATTAGAACAAGTCCAGAGGATGACACGATAATGATCAGACTGCTGGAACACCTGTCCTATGAGGACAGGCTGAGAAAGATGGGGTTCAGTCAGGTGAAGGGAATGCCCTTGGGAAATTATGACTTTTTCACTATATAAAAGGAGCTTACAAGAAAGATAGAGAAAGACCTTTTACCAGGGCCCGTAGTGACAAGACAAGGTTAATGGTTTCAAACTGAAAGAAGGCATATTTAGGTTAGATTTTTATTGGCTATAAAGAAAGAAATTTTAACATGAATGCAGTGAGGCACTGGACCAGGTTGCCCAGAGAAACTGTAGAATGTTCAATATCAGGTTGAATGGGGCTTTGAACAGCCTGATCTCATCAAAGTTGTTCTTTCCATGGCAAGGGAGTTAGAATATGTGATTTTAAATGTCCCTTCCAATGCAAACAATTCTGTGATTCTATGATTCTATTTTATAATTTTTTTAGAGATTGAGAATATTCTGTGGCTTGCAATACAAATGAGACTAGAGTAAATTTTCTCACTTCTCTTTGTAGACTTCAATGGTTACATCAATCTTACCACGTCTGACAAGCTATACACCATCCTAGGGACACTGACCTGTCACCATGCATTTAAATTTAACATGGCTGTTAAATAGCTTTCCCCTCACCTGCACCACTTTGGTTTCCATCACTAATCTGAGTACAAGACATAGGTAGGAACTACAATAGCTTTTGAGAACTCCTGCCTGATTCACTTTTCTGTCATACAGTAAGCTCAGACATGCAGTAGATTAGACACAGGTAGCATTTCCCTGAAAGTTTAAAGGGTAAGAGTTGATGCAAATAATTTCTGATTTTGTGTTTCTTAAGGAAAACTTTTACCAAGATCTGGTTTCCTGTTGAACAGCAACTCACATGTGTAATATCTCAGGGTTTAACTAGACCTATTTGTGAAAAATGTCTGTAGTTCAGCCCCCTTTTGGTGCAGATAGTTATCTTATGAGGAGAGTCATGTCTTCCATTACAAATTAATAAAATGATATAACAGGATAGCTGTTGTTGGCATAATCTTTGAATGCTTCACACATGCTGTGCAAGTCCTGCTCATATTAACATTCAAAGGACTTCTAGAGGAGGCTTCCATTGATTCCCTGGGAATTTCCCATAGCTGGAAAATGTCACTTTCAGAAACTAGAGATACTTCTAATCAGTCTGTCTCTTGTATAGCTTTTCTTTTATCTTATGTATTATTTTTACTGTTAATTTTAAATGCAAATATTTATATGGACTTAAAAAAATGGAAGTGTGACAAAAGCTCAGAAATCAGCAAGACTTAATTTTTTAGTTATTCTCAATTTTCTTCAAGCCTACAACCTGAACTTGTTATAATAACAGTGCAGTTATTATATAACTAACAATAATAAAACTGATAACTTGTTCTAATTTAGATTTTTTTTTAAATTTGAAAATAAGTACTAATCAGAGGGAGAGATTGTATAGGAGAAAGAAAATGCAAAACTGCCTCTGTGATAGCTTAATAGAGAAGACTCAGCCACATATATATTTCATATCACATATGAATTAAAGAGTGTTTTTCTAATATAAAATGTACAGGTACTCTGGGTGAAAATAAGATAATTTAAGTATCTTTCTCTCTTTGACTTCTTTGAGGTTAATGAATGTCTGAAACTGAGGAGATAACATTAACCATAATATCCTGAAGTTAATATTTTTGTCCTCCTCAAGATGTACAATTACAGAATTCTTCAAAACTTAAGAGGATATTTATGAAAATATGTGTCACATTTTTTAAACTATAAAAGTTTTGTGGGAGTTTGGTTTCTTTTTTAGGCCACGTCATGCCTTATAAGATCAGCTTATTTCATGGTTGATGACTATGTTATATTGAACATTTTACAAAAAAAGCTTTTTTTCTATTATGTGTTATATAGAGTCAAAAAATAATTTTCTTTAGTGATGACCTTTTTTATCTTTTAATTTCTTCTTCTGCCTGAATTTTTACTCTTACATCATGAGCCAGCTATAGAAATCCTACACACATGTTCTTATTAATTTTTCCAATTTTTTTTTTTTTTACTTTTTAGTATTTAGCTGGGTATAGTAATTTCAGATGGACAGCTTATAAACACAATATTAAAACTGAAGCTTATTATTATGCTTATATTGCAATTGATGTAATTGATTTTATTGTTTCTCCAATACAATGCTTTCCTTCTTACAAGGAAAATCACTCTTCCATTTTTTCATTAAATTTCTGAAGACCATTTGACTGGAACTCTCTCTATTCTGTGCCATATACTCTGTCTGGGATTGATATATACTTACCATCTCATGGATAGGCCACATGTTCTTCCATTAGCTTCTGTTGGGATCACAGCAAGAAAAGATAATAACAGAATGAGAACAGAAAGAAAAAAATCAAGAGCAGTATGGTTCAATTTGAATCAGGTTGTTCTCCATCTCAGAAGTGACCTTTTCAAAATGTTTTTAAGGTTTTCAGTTCTTTTCCCATATTTAAGAGTTCACTTGACTCTTGCAATGCTAGCCACTCTTTCACCTTTAGCCATCATAATTTTCTTCAATTTGAACTCACTTTGCCTTATTTTTTCAGGGTAAAACCAGCAGTGATGGATTCTGTAATTTGCAATTTCTTTCTTTTTTTGCATCTTCAGTTCACCTTTCCTGTAAAGCTTCATTAGCCCTAACATTTTTCATGATGTTTCTAATTAATTATTAGACACTTGGAGACTCAGTGAAATAGTTCCATTTTCCTACTCCCTGACCACTCCAAGTGGGAATATTGGCAATATTAAGAAATCTATTTTGAGTAAAAGAAAAAAATTATTTCTCAGAAGGAGACCTGGCCTTTAGAGAGGGAATGTAAACTGTTGGGGGGAATGGTTTGGAATGAAAGATTAAAAAATGCTATCATAGAACTTCTTAATGAGAATGATATAAAAGCATGAGATAAAAGAGTAATGTTGAAGCTGCAAATGAAACCATGTAGTGCCAAAGCAACGAAGCCTTAAAATTTTTATTTAAAATGCCTGTCATGTCTTATACCAATATAGTCATAAAAGTTGGTGTTAAGCTTGGTGGCACACAGCCTGAAGTATAACAGGTTTAGGTACACTGGTGCACAATGTTATGAACAAAATGCCAAAAAGGCAGATTTGGATCTCTGTGTGTGTATGTGTGTGTGTGTATTGCATGTACACATGCCCATGCACCAACACACATACATATATATTTTTATATGTATATGTCTTTTTCATTTCTCACTGAAGTTTTAGGAAAGGTTTGGGGGCAGAGGATGGATGACAGGTGATGAATAAAATGCCATACAGCTTTAATATACAAATGAGTTATTTACAATATTTCTGACAACTGCTGTTCATTACACACCTTCACATTGTACCTATTTAAAATTGCTCATTTGTTCTGCTGTTGAATGCAAGGGTGTCTTAAGATGACAGTTAAGTAATTGTTTGTTGGTTTGTTTTTTTCCTCCTAAAATCCTTCTTAAACTATGCTGGACTAAGGTGATAATTGACTTTAATTATGGGGACTAGGAGTATGCTAAAGGTATAGTAAGCATGATGTCATCAAATGTGAGTATTAAATATAAGTATTACTTCTAGTAATCAAGAATTTGACTTTACTTGCAAAAAGGTTGAAATTTGCACTAATAGTAGCTTAGCAAATGTTCAGTGCATGCTAGTACACTTTAAAATGTATAACCTCACAAAATGAGAATAATATAATTTAACTTGTATTTAATACAATTTAGTCTTCATTTCTGTGAGCATTAAATTATATTAGCTAATGTATTTTCATTAACGGAGCTCTTGCAGTGTAGCACACTCAGGTATTGAAAAATCAGGTTGCATATTTCTCTGTAATTGGCATTTGCTTGTTCATCTGGACAATAGGCTGTAAATGCACCTGTGACCAGTTTTACCATAATTACTGTTATTTTTTAAAAGTTATCACAGTGCCTATGAATTTGAAAGAAACCACAAAAAATGGATTCTGCATTTACTTTTTTCTTTTTCAATGTTAAGTATTTAAAAACTGAACCAAAAAATATATTTCTTGTTCAATGAGGAAAGAAGCAAGAGATTGTATTAATATAATGTCACAAACAAATATGAAGTTGACTTAACTTTTTAAAATTGGAAATATTATTATTTACATTTAATCTTCCACATCCTTTTGGCTTTCAAATACCTTCATCGAAGGCACCTCTCTTAACATATTTAATTATAAAAATAGCCTAAAGATATGAATTATCAAGTGGTCATTAAAAAGCAGTGATACACAAAATGATGCCTTTATTAGAGGGAATCTTTTTCTTTGCCCGTTTTTAATGTTTTTATTTATTTATATATTTATTTATTTTTGTTGTTGGTTGTGTTTTTTTAAAATAAAAATCACAACTACCAAGAATTTACTCCTCCCCCCCCCCAAAAAAAAAAAAAAACAAACAAAAAAAACACCTGAACTACCTTTGTGCTTCAAGGTGAAGTTTTTCAAATTAAATAGATAAAATAAATCCCATCTGATTCAGACTGACAGAGAGCAAGAGATTCAAAAATAGCATTCCATAATCTCTATGAAACATATTCTAGCTAATGGACAGACTAATTTAGTGCTGCACATGTAGTTGATGAGAATGAGAATGAATGAGAAATTAACTCAAAGTGCATTCAAGATACATTTTCAAGAGTGTTACAAATGAATTACACCTCATAAAAACAACCCAAAACAAACAGGGAGTACAAGAGGGAAGCTTGTCCTCATATTGTGGAAAGTAAAACAACTTAAACTGTGAATCTCACAGTATGCAAAATGTGTCCTGAGCAGCAAATTGATCTTTGGCTATGGGAAAAAAAAGACTGGTACTTGTCATTCAATCTACAATATTTAAATTTATTTGCAGTTAGTATTGCATTTGGTATTCAGTACTGCTAGTAGTTTCTTTTCTACTGCATGAAAACAAACAAAATCATCAAAATATATAGTTACTAGAGAATTTGGGGTTGCAGTTAAACAGAAATATGATATTCATGGTAGTCTTTAATTCTTATTTCTTGTTATTTTACATATTCTTTTTGATGGAGGAAAAAAGCTGGGAGTGAGTGATTGTACTTAAAAGCAGCAAATAAATTTTTTTGGAAGTGAGCCTCACTGGATAGTGTCATTTTGGGGCAGCTGTAACAACATCACTGATGTTTTATTAAGCAGTGTTCTAATTTAATCCCAGCTGTGACAGTATTCATTCTTTTCAAGATTTGTACTGAGAAATGCTTTATATTTCTGGATGCAGCTGCATACTAAAAAACATCTATTTAAATTTAGTCCATTTTTTAACTATAAATATGAACAGCATTTTGCATTCAATTATTACTGCAATTACATATTGTCCAGAAGGAACAGCATTTTGCACTTGAGAGAGACAAATAATACTTGGAATAAAAGTTGAAAGAATGTGGCTTTAAAGACAGGGAATCTATATGATTATTTAAATAATAATAGAAAAAACCCCAACATGTATACTATTCTGTCAGTATATATATAATTCCTTAAATTTTTTTTTTATATATTTAAAGATGAAAGAATTTAAGAAAAACCAACTGGAAAAGCCTATAGCTGTCCTAAATTTGCTTCAGAGTATTCAAGGTTTATACATCTTAACTTTGTATTCATAGGAAACTTGAGTCATGATCAAGTCTTCGTTTAATTCACCTATTTACACCCAAAATTTGAGATGAATGTTGATAATGATGGAACTAATAATATAGCAATATTTAAATAATAGCAAGAGAAACTGTGTCATCAAGCATCTAGCACTGAAATTTTAGGTTAATGCTGACTATATTATGGGTTATAAACAACTTAGTGAAATTCATCCTTGGCATTTTTGATTGAATGATTATACTCATGTTTCTGTAATAACTTATGGACACTCACAGTTAAATATTTTAATATGATAACACAGTATGGATTGTCAAGTTCAAAAATAAATATTAAGTAATCCAGAAATGAAGAAATGAAATGAGTTCCATTCTACTAGTTTTCAGAGTTGTTACCTGCTAAAGCAGTAATGTTTTAATGAAGCAAACACAATGTAAAGGAATTTTTCCTTGTATGTAAAACTGGTTAATGACAACTTTTGACTCAATAGTTTAAGGATAAATTATACTATATTTATTGACAATCTTTATTGTGATGCTTCAACATATGCAAATTTTTGTGCAAGACAATCAATATCTGCTTGAATTTTTGATAAACAGCATTATCCTTGTGCATGTGCATTTGTGGGTATTAGAATTAAAATGGAAAAAAAATCCGTAGAATAAATTTGGAGCTTAATGGGTCATATTTACAGATAGTGGTACCCATGGACTTAAGTGCTGGAGTACATAAACTGTGGTTCTTTTATTGCAAACAGAATCGTGAATATAAATTCTTCAGATATAATGCTGAAATTATCAGGTATTTTTCCTGAGTCAACAAAAATGCAGCGGTAATATGACTGGTTATAAGTATACATATAAATACAAGTTGGTGTAAATATTTAATCAACTTTTCTATTGTTTATTCAGAAATATTTCTTTGCTATTTCAGATCTATACTCTACATAATATTACAAAGCAGTCTTAAAATCCTTTTGCAAGCTTAGAAAATTAGCTGCTGAAGTGGTTTTGAAATTGATGTTTCCTAACAGGCCTTCCACAACAGAGGAACTTATAAATACTGATGATAATACAAAGGGATACACTGAGACAGAATAAAATAGACTTCTAATTCCCTCATTTTTCATTAAAGTAAGAGTGCATTAAGACAGGGTTTTTTTTCTAAATACTCTATTTTTTTCCTTTTCTGAGTATTCACTTAAAGGTAAATTGTTCTGTCTTGAGTTTGTGTTTGATAATTTCTTCTTTAAGTCATAGTGCAGGCCTGTATTATATAATTACACATGCTAAATAAACATTCCGTGCCTTGTTGGACAATGAAGGAATGAACAATTCATTTTTCTTTATTACACAAGCAAACAAAGGAGAATCATGCAAGTACAGAACTTTCACAATGGGTCTGAGGATCTGAAAAGGTCTGAGATCAACAGAGAATTGTATTGAATTTGGAACTCCTAGAGGGGTGGATGCTAATAAAGAAAACTGGTAAGAGAAGATATGCACTTCCATGAGATTGCACTGAGTATCCTGCACATTTAATATCAATGTGAAAAGGTTTTATCTTTCTGAAAAAAAGGAGAAAAAATCTTAAATTGTTGTTTGCCCTCCAGATCTTCTGTTTCTTCAGCCAAAATAGATCTGATAGATCACACGTCCCAGCATAATGTCAGTGGTTTCAGAATTGCAACTCAGATGGCATTGATCTCCATTGCAGCACAGCTAATGCATGTGAAACCTTATCAACGGACAGGAAGCAAAATATGAGATGTTAGGTATTTGTTGATTTGCCCTTGTTATTTTTAGTAGCCCTGAGCTTTCTTAAAGTGCTCTTTGTAACAGAAGACAACATCTAGAGTGGGGAAATATAGAAATAAAAAAATAATAAAAAAAAAAGATACAGCATGTGATTTAGAAGCAAAACTAAATTAGATCATTTAACCATTTTTTTGTCAAGTAGCTTTGACTTAAAAAAAAGGAAAAAAAAAGAAAAAAATCTCTGAGATTAGATGCATACAACCCCAGAGTGAAACTGTCAGGAGGTTTTAGTTTGATACTAGGAAAAGTTTTTTCACCCATGGGGTGGTTGTGCACTGGAAGTTCAAGAACACCATCAAGCCTGACAGAGCTCAAGAAGTGTTTGGACAACACTCTCAGGCACGTGGTGTGACTGAGTCTGTCCTGCACAGGGCCAGGAGTGGGACTTGATGATCCTGATTGGTCCCTTGCAACTCAGCAAATTCCATGGTTCTGTGATTCTATGATTCTATGATGGCAACATCCTGTTAATACTATAAATTAACAGTGTCAAACACTGGAGTATTTATGTAATCAAAGGATTTTTTCAGCTAGTGTTTTCCAGATAAATTTTCACTGGTATCCAAAGACAAGTTTATAACTAGAGTTCCTGTGAAAAACAAACAAAAAACCAAAAACCAAACAAACATAAAACCTCAAAAACAACAAAAAGTCCACCTCCCCCAAAAAAATTGCAGAAATAAACCACAAACAAAAAACAAACAAAACAAACAAAAATTCAACAGATAACTCCAAATATTAACTTCATCTTTTTTTTTTTTTACTTCTAGTAGGATAATTGCAAAATATGCAGCTAGTGCATTTTTGTGCTCTGAGCTGTTCTGCTTTCCAAAAAGTAAGGGAAGAATTATATTATTTACAGGAACCTATTTGTAATGATTAATGAATAGGTCTGGCTGAATAAGGCTTCAGGCTTCCCTTCAAAATTGTGGTCATATTGTGCCAGCATTTTCCTGGAGCACCCTGCTGGGAGTTCTAGTAGAAGAGCCATTGGTTAACTCTTTTACACCAAAGGATTTTTCACATGGGTAGTTTGCATCTTTTCCTCTCTGTCCTTGTTTGACAAATTATTGTACATGTCCACAATTACCCTTAGCTATACTTCAACCCCTGCAAAATTTTAGTGTGTATTTTTCATGACTGTGTTAAATACATACAGGAAGTCTTTTGCCGCCTTAATTACCATTCACTAATTGCAATCTACACATCTCTTCAATCACAATTTCTGCACTGTCTCTTCTCTTTTCCTATTATCTTCCTCCTTCATCTTTCTAAAGTTGAAAACTAACTTGCTTCCTTGTAATATCCTTTTACACTGATTTCTTGTTTCATCCTGTCTACTTTTTTTTTGCTACTGTTATCATTCACACAACCTTCAAATAATTTACCTACTTCTCTTACAAATTTTCTCTAGAGGATGTTTAGACAATTCTTCCTATTTTTGACATCTTCATTCTTACCAAATCTTGTAATTATGTGGAATTCCTAGTCAAAGTGCATAACAGACAAAAATGAACTCACTAAGGAGATTATGTGTAAGTAAAAGTACAGGGATTCCTTAGTAAGACTGAATTTGGGTATTAGGAGAAGAGAAAAGGAGGCTAAAGTCATAAACTTTGGGAGTTTTTATTGTGGTTTTTTTGTTGTGGTTTTTTTTATGTTTTTTTTTTTCTCAAATGTTGAAACTACAGCTTCTTAGTCTAGTCTATCAGCATGTGTCCATAGAAAAAAATACTTTTAATAAATTACCTTTTGGACAAACAAAAGCATTAAGAAAACCTGTTTCCAACTCACATATATACATATATATGTATATATATATATATATATTCCATCTTTCATCTTTCACTCTGTTTTCTCTATTCTATTGCAATTTATTCCTATCTTTTTTCTACTTATCTCTTTTCTTTTTCCTATTACCCTTCCCCCCCTCAAAAAAAAGCCTCACCAAAAACAAACCACAAAAGCCAGAAGTGCTTCAGTCTTCATTTTCAGAAAAGTGAAGATGTCTCAAGAAAATTATCATTCTTGTCATGCCATGTTAAGAAAAGTCTGAAAGATTTGTTATCTGTAGGATTTCTGACATTCTTCTGGCAGGTGTGAAAAAGAGAACAAAGCTATTTCTAGTTTACAGAGAAGTTGTTCCCAATGACAAAGGAAAACCACAGCTGCTGGGCCACCATTCGTTGAGCCACTGTCCATAATCTCTCAGTCCTGAATGCTGGTGTGCAGTTGGGTTCATTTAAAGGGGAAGAAAGTAGTCACAACACCCATCCACAATACTTGCATCCTGATAAGGGGGTGGATCCTGCAAAGACAAGGTTGGCTTTCTCCCTAGACCGACCACAACCCTGGGCCCTATCAATGACTTACTTTGCTCTGGTACCAAAGGCCCATTCTGCTAAGTGTATGGCTTTCCAGTATTTGTATGTGACTTTGGGATGGATCAGGAGGCCACCAACATAACTTCACTCAAATTGTGCCTGAATCCCAGTTAATGGGTGTCAGCCAGCTAGAATCAATTTGCTTAATATTGGTGTTGGATGCTGAGCATAAGAGGAATAAAGTTCCCAATGGCATCTGTACCAGGCTATGTTTCATGACGTGGTGAACATAGGTTCTCCCCATTTCCAGCATGACAGATTGCAATACTCAAAGGCCTTTCCCACTGCTCTGGGAGCAACTCCTGACTCCCTCTTCAGTCAGTCAAGGCTAGTGAGACAGTGACATTTCCACAGGGTACATCAGTCATCTTTCTTTGGCAATCCTCTCCTTCACATTACATAACCCAGCCTCATTAAATCCTCTCTTTGCTGGAATATCTTTGGCAGCTCAACCTTCTTGTGCAGCCCCTGCAGCTGTGGCCTCTATGTCACAGTGTGAAGGAAAGCATAAGAGATATTCATCAGATGATGAATCATCCTATTCACAGTTCTTTTTCAATCAGTCATCCCTGGAAATGGTCAACAAAAGAGTCTATGTCTGCCCTCCTCACAGGAATCTTTGCTCCTGAGAGTCAGAGGGCTATGGAGAGGCTGTTGTACAAGCAACAGAGCAGTTCATTGTGTCTTCATAGATCTTTAAGATTTTTCATCTTTCACATATTTTTCTGGTGACAAAGGAAGAGCTGCACTTCTCTTCCCATCCAATCTCCTCCCTGATGTAGGAGACATGGAAAGCTAAGATAGTCAGGCCATCTATGCTCTGGTTTACCTTGCACCCAAGAAGAAGGTAAAGACAAAAAAATACACTAAGATAAGGCAAAACTAAAAAAGGATATTGAACAGAGCAGATAACAATATTTCCAGTTTCTTTTAGGGTTATTGAATTCTCCAGATGAGAAAATGCCAGAAGAGTGTGTGTGCATGCACGAAAGAGCCACTCACCTCTGCTGGACAATTCTGTCCTGGCCTGCTGTGAAAAATTATTGCTTCTCCATATACTCCTGCCACAGCTACCTTTAGAACATCCAAGGGAATTGCAAAGGGCTGTTTTAGCCCTCCCACAGAAGTATGGCATACAAAAGTTCCTGCAGTTGTTCTGACCACAATTTGGCTGGCTATGAATCAGTGATGCTTGCAATGCACTGACACAGGCTTAGAATTAGCAATGCCCATACCAGTTCTGAATGAACTTCCTTCTGGTCTCTGCTTATGGGTTTCCATGCTGAGAGGTGGAGCTGAGGAATCTCCCTCGTTAGTTGGTGAACCTGCAGCCACAGAATGGAAATCTTTGAGGGAGGCCCAAGCTGTCAATGTGAATCAGCAATATCCTCATCATAACAACTGTGATATTGCACACCCCAGCAGTCACTTAACAGGGGAGAATGCGCTCGTAAATCTTCAGCTGCCAGAAGACATTTATGTTCTTCTCTGCTGTTATTTATGCCTGAAACGTAATGTAACTGTGTTGTAGATGGGCCTACAACTTTTTGCAGGGGATTTCAAATGAAGTCCACTGTGCATGGAATTTTTTATCTTGTTTCTGGTCATTCTAAACCAACAAGACAATAGAGTTTCAGTGGTAATGCTTCACATAACAATATTTTAAAATTATCTTCTAATTGATATAAGGTTGCACTAGGAAAACTGTTTTCTCTTATTGCAACCTCCAAAACAGCAATTTTAGCTCTTGACCCCATACTTAGATCTGACCTGACAGAATTCCCTGTGCTAAGCTCTGTGGTCCCACGAAAGCTCTTACATATGCTTTGCATTCTTGTTTCTTTCTTCGATATTCATGCACATATGGAGGACATGTGCTAAACACTGAATATCAAACAGTTGGCCATACTTAAAATTTTCTAAGCTAATTCTGATGCTAACACCAGTTTTATGATGCTTTGGCACTACTAAAAGCTGTGATTTATACTCTCAGGGTTGGCCTTTATTTTTGTTGCAGTTGAATAAGTTCTGGCAGGTGATACAATTCTGCAGTCATTTTAAAATTTCAGAAACTAAACCAATACAATAGATGGAGAAATAATTGAGTCTATTCCTTGTTGATTTGTTTCCTTAATCCAACAGAAAAACTAGATTATAAAGAATATTGCAGTTATTCTGAGTCAACTAAGATATTGTTAACAAAGGTATTCGTGTACCTGCTATGGTTTTCATTGTGGTAGAAACATGGCAGAATTTTTTAACATTAGAAAATCTTTATTGCCAAGAAAGAAAACAATAACAATAAAAATCAGCTACAGTTCTGTCAGAAATGGCTGACATACAAATGATACAGAGTTCTTGAGTGTTAGAGGGGGCTGACGAGGGAGGTTTTAATAAAAGGATGGATTCAAACTACCCGAGTAGCTGAAGGGAGCCAATGTCTTTACACAATCTCTGGGAAATTAAAAAATGTAAAAAAAAAATTGCAGATTATTTCTGAGATCACCTTTCCTGCATTCAAAATTTCCCAGGTGTGAATGAAATATATTTACAAAGGCCAGTTTAGAAAGGATAAACTTTTATTTTTCATGTTCAATGTATTATTCTTTACAAGACTAGACTTTTGCTAATTAAAACCCAAGGCATCGGTATGAAAAAGAAATACTTTCATCATAAGAAACATTATGTTTCCAATAATGAATGACAGTATTTAAGCTTCTAAGAATTCAGAGTTAAAAACCTTAGATGTTCTGAAGTTGCTATAAATGTAAAATATAGCAATTTGGCCCCAATACATTATAATGGATTTTTGCATATACTGGTAAGAGCTGCACAACATGAAGTATTCATGCAGGCAATTATAACTGCAGTAAAGAACAGGTGGAAAGACCAGAACAGATTATTATAACATAGAGTATTTCATTTAATGAGCAGTAGTGTTCTATAGCAGATTATTTTTGATGCCTGACTTGATTTTTTTAGAGAACTCTATTTTACATTTCAAAAATATTTCCACATTAACCCATCCTAAATTACATTATTTTTTCTTATTTGTAGGATATGTATTTATGTGAATACACATGAATATACGTCCACACACATACAAAATTAATACTCACTGCCTTTTTGACTTGTAGAATGCTATTGAAAAAGCCATCCTGTGTTTTTTTTTATTGAAGTGAGATCTGCCAAGATGTCTTTTCAGAAGCAGATATACAGCAGTCAGAACATATTCATAAAGTTGAAACCTGGACATACATCACTGTAGCTCATTTGTCAGGTAGAAAATGGAACTTTTAACTCAGAAACATAAGCATCTTTCCTTGAGTAAAAGTATAAGTACTGGGACTGTAATCCTGTGTCCCAAGTCACTTCATCTAATTCATATTCATTACTATGGAGTCATGACATCATAATGTAAGACCTGAGTGCCAAGAGGATTATGTGTCCCTAAGTGTAAATCTCTTTCACAGAGCTTTTCTATTGTCATTAAATACAAATCAGCACATTCTTCATGCAGAAATCTTTTAGCAGCATTCTGCAAGACAGGTTTTAATTCAATTTATTCTTAGACTTGTTTTTGGTATAGCAAAATAATCAAATTAAATCCAATTTTGTTATATGTGCAGTGTGCTGCATCATTTGAAATGGCATGAAGGCATTCTGTAATATAGAAAATTATTTTCCTATAAAATTTTGAGCTGTAAAACCTATGTTCAATTTAAAGAGTAAAAAGAGATTTTGAAATTTGTACTTATTATTAAAAGGTAAATTGAACAGAATACACATACTAAATTAATTCTAACTCAACACAACATTTTTGTTCCTGACCCTGCTTTTTTAAGACATATTTTAGTGTAGTCATAATCAAATAAAATCAAGGGGAAAATAGATAAGTGTCAGGTGGTCCTAGTACAAGGATAATTCCTCTGTATGCTGCTGTTGTATCTCTGGAGGCTGCAGACTATTAAACTACACTGATTATACCTGTTACCCTAATGCATTATTCATGAAATTGGCATCACAGCATCTTCAAGCAGTCTGTCATTTTCCATTACCTTCCATTAAAGGAACCATATGCTGTTCTCACAGTATATTGATACCAGGGCATATACAAAGCAGACAGTCACATGGAAGCACTATCTGCTTTCACATGAGCTTTCCAAATAGTTATTATTATTCACCACTTTTAATGACCTGTTTGATTATTCAGTGCTTAAACTACGAAACTTCAATGAGGAGAAAGATTGATGACTGCTCTTTCTATTTCTCTTGAAAATGACTCACTTTTCATAAACAGTTTGCCATTCAATGGAACTGCATGGAAAAATATTTTATCATGGACACTGTACACTGAATTTTGTTTTGAAGTATTGTTCCTCAGACATCTCTCATTAATAGTTTTGAACACCTAAGAAAGAGTACTTCATTATCAGAAATCAGCCTTGTTTCCTGTCCCAGCCTATGTAGAGTAAATTGGTTTTGAACAAGCTATTCTCTACAATATCACTCCTGACTTAATCAACAATAATCTGATTCTGTGCAGTAACTGATTATCTTACCCTAAAACTTTTGTGACAGTCTGTGTATTCAAAAACTTATGAGAAGATATTAGAATATTATAAGATATTTGACTATTCTTATGCATAAATAATGAGAATTCCTCTATCGTCTCAATTTCCAAGTTTCTTTTTTTAGGCAATTACTTTTTTTATTATGCGATTTTTATAAATTGTCAAAATCTTATGTAGATTTCTTGCTATTCATTGAAATACAGGGATTTTAGACTGACCTTTTTTGTGATTTTGATCAGCACTGAAATCCATTATCATCTGAACCAGTTGGTAGGAGGTTAATGGTTGGATTTGATGGTCTTGATGGTCTTTTCCAACCTAAATGAGTCGGTGATTCTGTCTTCGGCTACATCAAGATGTTCCACTGTGTTCATAATTTAACTTTGTATAGAGCATATAAAGATTTTGTAGGATTAAGAAAAAGAGGCATCAAATTGAAATGTGCAGAAGGAATTTAAAATGAATGACGTTAGCTCAATTTTTCAACATTGTTTTTACTCCTTTGGTATCCGTAAATTAAGAGTGAACTGAAAATTCGAAGTCCCTGTTTGTCTACACATAAGATTACTGGGAACATCTGAGGTTTGTTCAATAGAAATACTACAGTATTGAGTTTGGTCCTGTAATTTAAAACTAATGCATGCTATCAAGAGGATCTTCGAGGGAGGGGTAAACAGGTTTCTGGAGGGCTTCTGTGTGTTCAATTCTAAGCAGAGGAGATGTTTTTCACACACCAAGCAAGTACGGTTGGTAGCTGAGAAATGCAATTCAGCTACATCTGGATAAAGTTAAAAAGAACCTGAGCAAACAATCTGTTTTTTAGATTAAGTATGTAGGTCATATTCTCACATTTAATACAGTCTACATTTAAGGCATCCAATTTTCTCATATTGCTTTGCCCTTTAAGGATATTCTCAGCAATATAAGTTTATTTCTAGTGGAGGGAGGCGATGCTAACTCTCAGTAGTTTAGGTCTCTGCAGCTTATGATACAGGAGGACAGTTTTTACATGAACCTAGAATAATATGAACTGATTTGCACTCACATGGGTTATAGAGTCATACAGTCACACCTTCTCTTTTCTGCTTCCAGTAATGACAAATATTGACTTCCCTGCAAGCTTCACAAAAGCAATAACATTTCATTTGGGATTACAGTGAGGTAAAAGTTCAAGTGCCATCTAGCTCAGAAAAGCAACCAAGCACCATTGGACTTTTCAACCTCTTTCCTTCTCCCAGGGCTGGGATGCAGGTGGTGAGAGACAACTTTACTGTGAAGTGGCCTGGGCAAGGCTGGAAGCAGTTTCTGTGATCCCATGTTTCTCCTGCAGGGACTGCAGTGAAGTTCAGGCCCTTTGTCCTGGGATGTGCTGCACGGACCCCATGCTATACTTTAGTGGCCTGGACGCCCACATGTTGCTTTCCCCCATGATCCTCCCCAGCCAGCCCAGGACTTTTTCTAACCTTGGCTCACCCACTGATCTTCCCCTGTCATCCTTGGTCAAGTACTGGGGACACGACCTCTGTTTGGTGAGACCCCTATCCTGTCTCTCATGCTGTCACCTATGCTCCCAGGACATCTTCTTCATGTATTTGACCATACTCATAATTTCCTGATGCCATGTAATGTCATACTGATACAACAGAGAAAGAAGTACAATTCAGTCCTTCAGACCCCAGGAGATGTGAATACCCATCAAACAGCTGGGACAGATAAGATTTGCAAACATCTGTGAAACTGATGACAAAGCTGCTATATATGCAGCTGGTCTACTTTGTGGCTGCTAGAAACAATCTCTTCATCTTGTTGCTGAGCTATATGCAAGGGGTAATTTCCCTTAAAGAAAATTTCTGTGCAAAACTGTTTTGAGATTTGTGGGAATCCTTCTCAGGGATTACTGTATTTCAACAGATATCATTTGAAACTAATTACTTGTTTGCTTGTTTGTTTGTTTTCATAGTGTAGTGTTGCCAGTAGAATGTTCACAATGATATCAGCATTTTTCAGATTTTGATAAGGTGTTTTACTACTGATGACATATTTTACATCATCAAAAACTTCCCCTGTCAACTTAAAACACAGGCAATTTCATTTGTGGAGTTTCTGTTAAATTTTTGCAGCACATTCCCATCCAGGGATAAGACAGATGCTGCATCATGCTTACACTATCCTTATTTTATGTTGTTGCCTTGTTTTCAGTGTAATTTTCCTATTTTTTTCTCCATATGTTTGATAACATCAGCATATGTTCTCTGCCATAGCAGATGACCTTTAATTGTATCTCGTGGTGGGAGGCTGATGTTCTATGGCTGAAAATTTACCTTGAGAATGTCCCAGTAATGCTTAATGGGTCAGTCTTAACCATTCATTCTATTTAAACTGTCCATACAAAATGCTTATGGATTGTTGGTTATTTGATATATGCAGCAGATGTCTGGTGCAGCTCAGCTCACAGGAGCGTTGCTTTGATTCCAGCTGTAGGCAATGCTTTAAAACTCACTATTTAAGGCATTTAACCATGTTGTACCAAGAGCACAAACACAGCCTGTGGGTGACTGGCTAAAGAGACAGCTCTAAAAAAAGTCTCAGGCATATAGAGAAGTGGTAAGAACAATTGCAGGATACTCACTATTGTTTGAAGACCCATATCTTCATCCCAGATATGCTACTTTTCCCAGGAACTGTAATGACTGTTGCTGTCCTCTGCCTGACTCCATTTTTAGGCATTTCTCATTTGGTATTCGTGTGATATTAGAATTGTCCTTAAATGTAGATTTTTGCAATGGGTTTAACATGCTTTCTGCTAACAATAAGACTTTTCTGAGATAAAATAAATAAATGAATAGCATATTTTCCCATATGTGGATATGATATCTGTGCAATAATAATCATACAGTAATAAACTAAACCTGTCCAAAAACACTGCCTTGTTTGGTTCCATTTTAGGTAAAAAAAAAAAAAAAAAGAAAAAAAAGTAGTTCTAAATGCTTCACCCTTGCTGCTAAAACTTTCAAATATAAAATGAGCAGCCATTTACTTGCCTGAACAGAAGTCTCTATCGATGTTTTTGTAGAATCCCTATACTAATGAATTTGGTTAGGGGTAAGGAGCATACATAGACTTTGACTTTATCTTCTGAACATTTCTTGATTTTGCCTGTGAGCGGAAAATCATGTCCGTGTGGTCTTCATTATTCAGATTACCTTTAGGGAGGGCTCTTTTCAACAGATTCTTCTGATTGTTATTCTGTCAAGGACATTTTCAAAGCCTGAGAGAAACAGCAGTGGTTTTCACTGTCACTATCATGCTTGTAGGGATGGATGACATTTCCATTTTAAACTCCCAGTCTATTGTCACTTTATTCCATGCGGTGATTACCAGTTTCTCTGGTGTGAAAAGAAAAAAGATGTCCGTATTTAGTGGGAATTAGTCAGAATTATCACTGACTTTACTGGCAGCCACTGCCTTACCCTGAAGCATCTGGATAATGATTTCAAGACTTACTGATATAGCACTCCCAGGTGATCCTGAGTTGGTTGCTGTGGAACTCTATCTAATGCTATTCTAGTTATGGCAGATTGACAGTTTAATAAATAATGTGCACTATAGCTGAAACCTCTGATGAGGTACTGAGTACTGCTGCTCAGTACTTTTTATTCTGACTCACAATCCTCAGTTTTGTTCAGTCATTGAATTATAGCTGTGTCTAGGGACCAAGCTAGACATCTGCTGTTTTAAATATTTCAGTGTTTAATCCTTCTAGGAGTTTGATTTTACTTGTTTTGAAACCATGAGGCTGTTATTGACATATGACTCCTCTTTAGTCAAAGTTCAGACCAGAAATCTTTACCGTGCATAGCTTCTTCCAGAGCAAATGTCAAAGTGACAATAGCACTGTATGACCACCCCCTTTGGTCAACAACTAGCTGAAAGTCAATACTTCACTGGTAAGGTCAAACTACAAAAAAAAAAAAGCAAGGGATATTAAGTGAAAAACAAGATGCTATTTGACTTTTTGATGCCATATTAGCATAACAACTGATCTGTTTATACATTATAATTTGTCAGGTCATACAATTAATTTACCAGTAATTGTTCTAGAGAGATCAGCAGGTTGCACTTCACTCCACCTGTGCAATTTGCAGTCAATATATAGATTATAAGTAGCACTTAAGGTGCTATTTCTATGGTCACACGACTTTTATATTCCTGACATAGGCTGCTTATTGGCAACTTGACTTGAATCCCACACATATGACAGTAATGTTCACTTCAGTAGTGCCCTGTCAGGAGCATCAAGACCTGTTTTCTAGAGGATTAACACCTTTATGTCCATGTTGTGGCTGATTGACTTTCACTAGCAGTCTCTGCTATTTCATTACCTTAAGTTTTCTTTTATTAAAGATATCACATAAAGCACAGAAGAGCCTGCACAATTAGTTGATTACAGTGAGAAAGTGCCAGCTGTGTCTTGTCTGAGGTAATTTCTTCTGTTCTTACAGCAGAACAAAAGTTGTCAACAGTGAATGCAGAGCTTTTATTTTTATTTTTTTTTAAGAGAGCATTTCAATTAAGAGCAGAGGGCAAAGATCTCTAATAAATATGCATTTTAGCACTGCTGAGTATTCTCTGAAATTACACAGAAGATAGAACTGGAGGCAATACCCCATGCTGTAATTTAGGTAACAGTGTACTAGTCTTGCATATATAAATACATTTGAACATATAAATAGATGCCAGGTTGAGGCATTTTTGTACTGCAATAATAAGAATTTGGATGCAGTGTGTGTATCTGAAGAGACCTTTTAATATGGTGAAAGTAACTAAAACTGCTATTCAGCAACAGCACGATTTTTATGATAATTTTCACCCTGGTATTTGTTTGAGCTGTACATTTTCTTCTATGTTGTGAGTTTTTTAAAGTTATTTCCTTTGAAATCTATCTTCTTTGGTATCACCTCTTCCCTCAATTTTACCTATCTTGTGGTCATATAATGAAGAGCCCATCATTTCAAATGGAAGAGTTGATGAATAGCAGAAGTGCTTATCTTAGAGTTAGGCAAAACAGAATATCCATGTGTTAGTGGAAAGATAGAGCAATTAGGCTTTCATGGAGGAAATTCTACCTGTTACTGAGATGTTCATATGCACTTTTTTTGTCATTTGTTACCTTACTAATGGATCTTTATTGGAAAACAATCATGAATGGAATTTCATATCACCACAGTTTCTATTTAGAGAGGGAGGATTCATTTAATCTGCTTCTCCCCTTGCTTTGCACTCCACTTCAAATTGAATTTTCACAAAACACCATCTTCAATGGATGGCATCACAATAAAACAAGAAGACATTTTTGAACTTGCTCCAGGAAATCACTGTGTCAGAAAGAAATCAGGATTCTTTTTAAGTTCTTATAGTAAAGCTCCCTTGTTCTTGTTCTTCCAGAATATCTTTCTTTCCATTTTCTTTTCTTCCTGTTTCTAAACATGGATAGAAATACTCCAGCATTAAAAACAATATCTGCATGAGCAGATCTGGTCAGAAAATTTTCCACTGGTCTACGGAAAAATTGATACTAAAATGAAGATGCAAACTGTTGATCTGCAACATAAAAAGCAGGCTAAGACACTAAGTGCAACCTCCCCACATTCCCTTATTTCTATTATTTGCAAAGAAATACCATAGTTTTCCAGCCTTTGAACTGTTATTCTCATATGAATATCATTTAGCTTACATACCGGGAGGTGTTTCTCAAAAAATAGTTGCCCTGAGAATGTTTGCAAATATTCTGTTCTGATCCTTTTTCATTTTTAATTTTTGTTATTCATTATCTGACTAGGTTAATTTTGCAATATGAAAAGAAACATGGAAGGCCAAAATAAAAATAGGATTGCAGTTCTTTCTTGGTTAAACACAAATGAACATCTTCCCATATCTTTACCTATGTACTGATGCTTTCTATGATTTATGCAATAGTTTACAAATATAGAGTAGCATAAAGCACTTTTTCTTTTCTGCAAAAATTAGTAATGGCCTATTTTCAAATGTCATATATTTACATTAATAAAGACTTCATCAATCTAAAATTAAATTTATATTGATCTTATGGAAATAGAATTTAATCACCCGCTGTCAAATTTTGCTATAATTTGAACAAAGTCATCCAGGCAAAGAAAGAGACATACACAGCTTTCTCTTACAACATCACAGCATGGGCTACCTCTCATTTAGCTTTGATAACACTGGGATGTCTAGACTCTATGAAATTTTTTTAACTAATAGATTTACTCAGCTAGATTTTAATGCAACTACAACAGGAAAAAAACAAACCATAGATGAACCTTACTTTTTACATATCATTCCAAATTGATTGGTGACTATTTAGAGAAACATTAAAAATCATGCATCTTCAGAGATTTTTAACTACAAAAAAGTACATTAATGCAATTTCTAAAAAGAAAACTGTTTCAAGTCTTATAGACAAATAAAAGAAGGCTAACCAAAAGAATAATGAGAATCCCTCTTCCTAACATTTAGAGAGCTACTTGATAAAAATTAAACAAAATGAATGGGCCAAAAATGATAAACAGGTGAAGGTTGATATTTTAAAAAAAACCCAGTACAAAATCCTTCTCTTATCTTTTTTTCTTGTTTTCATGTGGGCTCTATTTGTTGGGATGAGCAAAGAGAGGGAAAGATGAAACAGAATAAACTTTGACTTATATATCTCAAAAAAACCCTATCTCTTTCTTGCCGATGTTCTGTACTTCAGGTATATATAAAATATTTTCTGTTACAACTTTTCTCAGTAATCATTTAGTCTTCTACTTTAAACTACCAATGGTGTGAACAATTTGTAGTTTTATTTTCTTTCCATATCAGATTTAGATACGTTTTGTGTTTGATGCACAGTGAAAGTATCTACTTTAATAAGTAGAAGGATGTCATAAAAATGATGTTTTAAGAGTGATGATAAAGGACAGATATTTAAACCTCTTTTTAACTTCTGATTAGATATTTCTGCTAGGAAACATATATTTAGAATATTTGAATCCTTAATAAACTGAATTAAAAAAGAAAACCTAAGATTCTGTGAATTTTTTTTATTTGGTTGGTTTGTTTTGAAGTTTGTTTCCTGGTTAGCTGCTGACAAAAGAATATCATCAATGAAAATGATTGGGAGGCTGAAAGGAATTCTAGAAAATATTAATTATAAGATGTGTGGTAAACAATCACCCAAGATATGTTGTCTCATATAAATCAGTTTATACTTGTCATATACTATACCAGTCATACCCTGTAAGGAAAGCTATGCTGATCATGATCACAGTGGTATAACAATATAAAGATCTCAGCAATAGCATTCTTATTAGGAGCCTTACTATCACAGATCTACCTGCACTTCCTTAACAGATAATTTTTACCCAATTAAAAATATTGTTTATCACCTGTTTCTTCTGGTAGAATCATATACATTAGTATACTAACACTGCACATGAATGTAGGGTTATTTTCCTGCTAAAATATAAATTTTTCAACAAAAACCGGTGTAAAATAATCATGTTTTCACCTTGTTCCAAGGAATTGCAGCTGAATTTCATGGCTTTGCATTTGTAACGTATGAAGAAGTAAAGAAGAAAAAATTTTCAGGAAAAGAAATACTGTTTTTTGTAGTCAGAAAAACACCACAAGCTGATGTGGAGGCGCTAGGAGCACTGTGTGCAGGAGTGTAGTTTTCATTGTCTTTGTTTATAGCAATGGACTCCCTAAGTGCCATGCTGTGGCAGCTGCAGTAAGTAAGCTGCACATTCACCTACTCTTTCAGTTGAAAATTATGGAATTTTCTGTAGGAATCAGAAATTGTATTTCAAGAAGAATTGTTTTTAGCACAATTTTGGGACGTTATTTCCAGTGAAGACAAAAGACTCAAATGACCTTCAAATTCACTGGAAGGATGGGAGAACAAAAGAGATTCATATATTTAGAGCAGTCAACAGCTCATTCTTTCACTATGTGCTTTAGAGATAAATGTGCTCCTATATCTTGTTGTGTTGTCCTTTCCTTTTTTTTTTTTTTCTTCCTTTACTATCCCCTAATGACTTTTGAGAATTTCATACCTATCCTGAAGGACAAATTCCATAGGTCAAGAGGGATTCAGGAAGATGTCATTTTCTTTCTGTTTTCTTGGTACAGTTTGATGCTATGTTCAAATAGGGAACTTAATATTTTAGAATTCAAGGAGAGTTCAGGAGTTCACAAAACCTGTAAATGCGTAGTTATTTTAGAAATAGCAGTATTTATTCTGAATTGTTTTCAGAGCATAAATCTTAATCCTCCAGTTACTATGATTTCAAGGGCTTAACTTTCAATTGCTTTCAAAGAAATAAGCAATGATCAAATTGGTAAATAAATGTACTTCTTGGAAATAGTTAAAATAATAAATAATATAAAATAGTATAAAATAAAAACCTGTCACTTGGCCTAGAGCTTTATAATAGCAAAGACCACACTTCTGCATTTGAAAAAAAGGTGCAGAGAGTCTATCTCTGCCATCATGACATAGGAGATATTTCTGATGTTAGAAAGCAGCTGTCTCCTCTGTAACTCATCATTTACTGCCTCTGCTGTTCTTATGTTTCATTTTGAGGCTGAAGCTGTGTCTCATTTAAAGCATTTAACAAAATCTTCTAATTTAAAACATCAAAATAGACTTCAATAAAACCAGTTTCTTTTTAGAATAAAAAAATATAGTCAGAAAACAATTTTTCCAAATAGACACCACAGTGTTTAGTATCAAGCTATATTTCTCTTAAAAACCAAAACCAAACCCCAAGCATCCATGGGTTTCACCCTCTAGAACATCAATTTCCTCCTGGATTACCATCATGTGAAAAAAAACCCCCTAAACACTCTTCATAATTCTCTTTACTTATCATCATGATGGATTTACTCTAATTTCAAAGTCATACTACAGGGAATTCTCTCTGTAGACTTTGCTTGTTGTATCTCTGCCTTGATCCGTGAAGTCTTCTAGGGGATGAATATTATCTTTTTAATTTCAGCAGAGAAAAGAAGAGAAGCAAAACCTTACTACAATCATGCAAAATCTCAGGTCATAAAAGAATGTAAAAAGCTGTAAATCCCTCTCTTTTCATAGAGGCATATAATCTATGTATATATTATCTTTGCCAGATATTGAACATCATATGTTAAAAACACATGTTCTCATTCAGAATCCTACTGAACATAATGAGTTTTAAAATGTCACGCTAATGGAGCCTGAAAAGATGCTATTTTCTCTCAGAGGGAGACCTGCTGATATCTTGGATACTTTTATTACAGTCCCAGGAATTTCAGGGTAAAATGAATCTGCTTGTCAATGGAACAATAAGCTATTTTAACTCAAATACATGTACAGATACTCTACTTATGTTTGTCTATTTGCTACTAGCAATATAAGATATAAACATAAAATATATTTGATATTTAAAATGGATGTCATGTTGAGATAAAAATGTTCATACCCTTCTTTCTAGCTTTCCCTAAGTAGCTTTCTGTTTCTTACCTCTTCCCTGCTTGGATACATTCTTAAATATTTGATTTTCTGTTAAAGGAACAGCAAGGTTGCTGCAACATGTAAGGCAGGGTGACTACACCTCTAGTTTTCTATTTAATTCCTTCAAACATTAAAAGATTCAGGAATCACTCAGATGTCATGATGTGACAAACTAATGGAATGAAGTAGAAGTTATAAAGAGAAGAATACTTGAAGCTGCAGGATTTGTTTCCTTTTTTTAGACAAATGTTCTATACATATTTTCTGGCATGTTGTTATCTCTGGAAACAAATAGTTTTGTACTTTTCACCAAAATATCAGTGTCACAGAAAAGTGAGTAATATCAACGATTATATGGAATTCTTATTCTTATTCTTATTCTTTCTTACGCAAATGATAACTTCACAGAGCATGACGAAAGTTAAATTCCATCTGGTCTAGATTCATTTCTTCCCATTAGGAAGGAAAAGAAAGGGAAAACCATACCCCCAAAGCCAAAATATCTTCTTAGAAATAAAGTTGAATGTTGTCTTTTTCTTTGAAGAGGATGATAAGAGTAACATTCGAATAACATCCACTCTCTAATAAGGTTGCAGGCTGCAAGAGGAGCTAGTAATCAGCCTCTTCACCAGCTGGTAAGAAGTTGGCAGGAAAAACCCTTCTCTAAGACTCTGGATGAATGGGGACAGGAGAGGGGAACAAAAAAGGGGCAGAACCTTTCCTTACTCTTGAGTTTTATGGTAAGGCTCTATTTAGAACTCACTCCTTTACAGTATTAGAAATAGCATTATCTGATCATTATGTTTTCAGCTCCTAGGCAGAAATGTAGCTGGGAAATCCTGGTTTTGATTGACATGCTACAGTGCAGACAAAAGACTGTGCTGAAATGACATTTAATAGTTTAAATGATGCTTTTTTTTTTTTTTTTTTTTTTTTTTTTTTAGTTTAAGGACAGAATACACATGAATATGAACAAAATAATACACGGTATAAGTTGAAAATATTTATTTATAAGACACTTAAGAAACCTCTTCTCTAGAACTCCTCTAACATAGCTTTGGCAAGCAATTATATAATAAATCATGGAAAATAAAGAAATTCATTACTTACTAGTGATTGGTTAGTTTGTATTAAAATAGATGAAATTTATAAAATTAATTTCTGTACAGTGAGTTCAGAGGGTGCAGGTATTCAGACACTTTCATAGTGCTGAATGATTCACCTTATATTCACTCAGAAGGGTGTCATAATATACCTGTCTAGAAAGACTAAATGGGTGAGCACACAGCTATTGTTCAAAGGGATTTTGCCCTTTGTTACTTGTATGGGATAAAATAGTTGAGATCACTTTTGCATTACATGGGAACTCTAAAACAGAACAGGGGCTTGTTTTGGTTTGAGATTTTTTTTGTTTGTTTTGAAATAAGCAACACTAGAATAACTTCATTTATAAAGGTTGATAAATGTCAACTCTTTAGGTACTTTAGTCTATGGCACAGAAATAGGAATTTTAAGATGACGCAAATTATTTTTCTCATTATATTCTTCAGTCAGTGTTTCTATAAAGAAGTATGAAGAATTTTAGTCAAGCTTGCTGTTGGCAAATTGCTACTCTATCATAACACTCAGAAACTCTTCTAACAACCATTACTATCTATGGCACGATATCTCTTCAAGGCCACAATATAAAACCTTGAATTCCAGCAGCCATGGTATTTTTTTGACTCTTTCTAGGTCAATATGATCTGATACTCCAAACATGTCCAGAAGCAGAAGCAGAGAAGCTATTTTGATTCATTTGTACACAAGACTACTGTCAGAGGTCAAGGAAGTGGTAATAATTGCCTTATTATATAAATTGGGATTAAATGTCTGTTTTATGTGATACCACTGGAAAAAAAACCCATCATTTCCTATTTAGAAGGTATCACTAAATGTTACTTGGAACAGCTGCAGAAGTTTTTGTGGACTAAAGTAGTCTGTTCTGCTTATTTGAGAAATATGAATATAGTTGTCTTGTAGATTCAGGATCCTTTCCATTCATATGTCATTCATTTTCCCTAATAGGGATATTATGTCTTACTAAACTCCTAAATAATTATGCTTAAAGCTAGGAGTGAAAAGACCTATGAGAAGTGCAACAGGCTGGGAAGTTCAAATTTTTATGAGCTGTACTATAGTCCTGTAAAAATCTTACTTCTGTGAGACCTTAAGCCTACAAAATGAATACAGAAATCATTTACATGGATGTACACTGAGAAATCCATGGAGGAATAACATTGTGCATGGGCTCACACCTGCATACTGTATTTTCTACTTTCCACTCATGGTGGATGCATGTCCTATGTTTCCATTTTCCTGTGAAGCTGGTAAGATGAAGACTGTATAGGAAGAATGATGATTCTTATATTTGCCTAACAAATTATGGAATGAATAGTGACCAAAAAGGAAGTGTTATGAGTATATGACACACTTTACAAAAACTAACTCTCAAATGAGCTTACCTGGTAGGGAGAACCATGCCAATAAAGCCCACAGAAACTATGCCATTTGTCATTTCTTGCTGCTGATGTGGAAATTGATGAGAAATTGACAGCTTGGCTCTTACACATGTTTAATCTTACCTGACCTTTGTTGTTGTATCTAGTAAATTCCTTAGGCTGCAGTGACAGAAAGTCAGCATGATTAGGGCCATTAAATTTCTCAAAGAGAATGTGAGCTCTCCTCCCTTTCTCTTTAAGAGAAGCATTTTCTATCATTCATTTTCCAGAAGGAAAGTTGCATACATTTCTGCAGGATCATTTACCCATCAATTAATCACAAGTAATTTGTAAAACTAATTTTTATCAGGATGTATAATTAATGAGACTCAGTCTGCAAATACTTGTGTTCAGCAGATAAAACTATAGACTTCCTATTCCAGAAATGAGAATTGTGATTCATACAAAGGGCTGGAAAATGGACCAGCAGTGAGGAAAATGTGCATTTGTCACTCATACCTCAAAAATGTTAGAAAAATATATACAATTATATTTGAAATAGGCTTAGTCTTTTACCAAAAACATAAAAGACTTAGAAATAGATGAATGCTTTAAGGGCTTATTAAGTTCATTTTCCCAGAAGTTCTGAACTAATTTCTTCTACAATTCCAGTATTACAGTAAGCCATTTATTCTAAACACAACAGGAAGAGAATATCTATCATTTGGATATTTTTAAACTGTCTCCCATAATACATTCCTGATAAATGAAGCATTGTGGGGCCAAGCACTAATGGGGGAAGAGTACCACCAATGAAAGCATTATTGTCCTTGTGCTACCTTTAATCTCAAACTGCAGATGTACAGATAGCCTTTTTTTCCTTGGGAAGAAAATTTTCTTTTTTCACTCTGTTCAATTCATTTGCTTTGAAAGCACAAATACATCCACACATATTTTTGTCCGAGTTTTTCATCAAAGCACTTTTCAAAGTGAAGAGACATTGACCTTGTGTTCCTTTAATATTTCACTCATATTGAGTCACCATCTAAGCAATGCTGAGTTTTGTCTTAGTTCTCAGTTATAGCCATATTTGGCAAAGAACCATACTATCAAAATACAGATTTTAGAATCACTTTCCTGTTACTAGAGAAAAGTTAATAACTGGTTAAATCAATAAATGACATATTAAAAATAAAACTTTAAAAGTATTTGTGTGTACAATCAGGATTAATGGAAAGTGCAACATTTGCCATTGATTTGGGATCTGTTATAAATTTTAGCAGTTGTGTTTGAAACTTGAGTGGTCAAAGTGCAAACAGAAAATATGTCCCAAGAGCCCTGCTCAACAACCAAAGGTACTTCAGCCAGTAAAACAAAAAACAGTGCAGATGAAGGAACTCTCATATTTTATTCTTAATGAATATGGGATCAGAGCAGAAATCATGACTTCATCAAGGAAACCTTCTGTTCATTAGATACATAAATTTGAAAAACTCAGAAAATGCCTTACTTAACATTATGCCCACGCTTATTCTTCCAAAAGAGTATATTTCAAAATAATTCATTGAGAAACACATAAGAATTTCATAAAAAATTAGAAAATGAAAGACATCCTTTGGTTAGATTGAGAAATTCACAAATGTTGTCCAATTTATATATCAATGTACTTTCCTATTAACATATTAGTCATGACATGGAAGACAGTTGTGCATATCTTGAAGTTAAAATATTCCTAGAATTCAGATTAGTTTTGAACAAGAGAGTAGAGTATTTTTTTTAAACAGAAATAAAAGAGATGTCACTCAAAGCAATGAAGTTTTTCCTCATCATCCCACGCACATGAAAAAAATCTGTTATAAAAGGAAATATTATGAAAATTTTAATTACCCTGACTTCAGAATAAAATGAAGTAAAACCAGATGGATAAAAAAAGGAAAGGTCATACTGTATATGTATGAACTAATAAAACAGACAGCATAGATTTCTAGTAAAACTGAAGTGTCTCTGGTAATATTTTAAAATGAAATAATAAGTGTAAATATTTGAGGCAACTAATTTCAGTGGTATAAATGTCCAAAAATATAATTGCAAATATAATTGCTGCACATATTCACGCATACAGTTTTCTAATTACATATGCAAACATTTGCTTAAGAAGTACTTCAGTCAATTGGGAAGAGATTGAAAATTATTCCAAACATTTTAAAATTACACATTATTTCCTGAAAGTTACAGTGAGATGCTTAAACACAAATATTGACAACATTCTCCATTAAAAAGGTAATTTTGAATTATAGCACATTTAAAAGTAATGTTAATTATTTTCAGTTATGTTAGACTTGGGATGAACTAGATTTTCTTCATGATCTCAAAATCTGATTGTTCTCTTGCATCAAATACAAATTTTAAGTTTTCATCATGCTCCAGTTACTCATGGTTTTGTCTATGTCCTCTTCAGATCAAATGGCAACTGACCTCTTCCTGAGCCTGGACCCACAGAACCGTTGCTCACTAAAAATTCTGTCTGCCTTTGGAACCCTGGATATCATCTTGGTTTGTTTTGTTTCTCTGAACCAGCCACTGTCATAATCACAAATGTAGACAACCATGATCCTCATCCAAGCTGAAATTTCCCTCCTCTCCTTCTCCAGTGTGAAAAAGAGGTTCCACACCTTCAAAACCAGTTGCTATGCTTTTGTTAACAATGTAATCTTATGGGATGGCCAGCAGTTAGTCAGGCATCTACACATGGAAAGCCATTCTCAATGTCCTTTCCAAAAACTTGGTCCTGTCAATCAAATGCGAGAGCATCACCTCCATGAAGTACACACAGCGAGTTCCTACTACTCTGAAATGTAATTTCCTAATATAATTAAAGTTAACACATCCAACCAACTTTGTCGTGAATAGTGACATAACTTTCTCCTTTACTAGAATGAAAATCCCTGCAAAGGCATTCAAGTCCGCCTAAGATGTAAGTACAGCTATGCAAATACTTAAAGGGTATGATCAAATGACTCTTTCATGTTCTCTCAAGTTAAAAACACTAGGGATTTTTCTGAGATTTTGTATATTTTTTTAAACTACAGGAATTATTATTTTAGAGCCAAATCACAGCCAGCATGGGTTCATGAAGGGAAAGTCCTGCTTATCAAACCTGGTTTCCTTCTACAGCAGGGTAACTCACTAGCTGATCTAGGAAAGCCAGTAGGTGGAATTTTGGACTTCTGCAAAGCTTTTGATACTGTCTCTCACAGGATCCTTTGTGTTAAGTGATGTGTGAGCAACTGGCTCACGGGTCAGCTTCAAAGGGATACAGTGAATAAGGTGACATCAGACTGGTGACCTGTCACTAGCTGGGCTCTGCAGGGCTCCACCCCCAGCCCAGCTCTCTTTAACATCTTCATTAACCACCTGGATGTGAGACTCAAAGCAGTACTAAGTCTGCTGACAACACTGGATTGGGCAGAGTTGTTGACTCCTTTGAGGGCAGAGAGGCCCTTCAGACAGAGCCAGATAAATTTAGAGAGATGGGCAATCACTAACCATGCGAAGTTTTACAAGGGCAAGCGCCAGATTCTGTACCTGGGCCCAGCCAAGCCTGGTTGTGTGTCTAGATTGAGGTACATGAGGCTGGAGATCTGCGCTGTGGAAAGGGACCTGGGGGTCCTGGTTGATGGCAAGTTGAACATGAACCAGCAGTGCCCTGGCAGCCAGGAGGGACAACCCTGTCCTGGGGAGGATCAGGCACAGCATCACAGCCAGGCAAGGGAGGGCTGAGGCCACTTGGTCTGTTCAGTCTGGAGAAGGGGAGGCTGAGGGAAGGCTTCATTGCAGTCTTTAACATCCTCCTGAGGGGAAGGGGAAAGGCAGGCACTGATCTCCTCACTCTTATGACCAATTACAGGACTCAAGGAAACAGCATGAGGTTGAGTTAGTGGTTTAGGTTAGATGTCAGGGAAAGTTTTTTCACCCGTGGGTGGTTGAGCCCTGGAATAGCCTCCCCGGGGAAGTGATCACAGCACCAAGCCTGACAGAGTTCAAGAAGTGTTTGGACAATGTTCTCAGGCACATGGGATGACTCTTGGGGAGTGCTGCAGAGTGTCAAGTGTTGGAATCTGGGGTCCTGATGTCTCTTCCAACCCAGCATATTCTATGATTCTATGGCTTTATTTCTGATTTAAAATCTCTCCAGTGTTTTAAGACCCTTCTCAAGATGTGAATCTCTGTAACAGGCACCTCTTTACTCCTCTTTCCTAGTTCATTAATTACCTGTTGTAGTTATGCCATTGGAGAATACTGCGAATTCCTATTTAATTATCTACTTAGTCTTCTGGAGTCTTTGCATTCTAGCAAAGTTGTCCCTAAAATAATCTTTCTGTATGCATAGCTTGCATTGTTTTGTTTTGAAAGGAATATTTTTCTTGTCCTAGTTTACCAAGTGAACCAGATCTTCTTGTGCAATGATTTGTACTGTTCATTATTTAACCAATTACAGAATCTATGCCATCTTGAAATTATTGACTGTAACCATACATCTTCTAAGCCACTGACAAAGGTCAAAATAATGTGGGGTCAGAAATCTATTTTTGCTCAGCTTTCCTCATAATGCATTCAGCCATGTCACCTTGAGGATTTAGGCATATTTATTCAGAAATTATTTGTGGTAAAATTCTAGCTTGTTTTGTTTTGTTTTTGTTTTGTTTTGTTTTGGTTTGGTTTGGTTTGGTTTGGTTTGGTTTGGTTTGGTTTGGGTTTTTTTTTGTTTTTTTGGGGGGGAAGTTTGTTTTTGATTTTGGTTTTTTTTCATATTGCATATAAACACAAATAAATTTAACCTTTTATATAAAATTGAATTTCATGGGGTTTAAGATATGGTATATTAATAAAAGTACAAATTGGAACAAGTGTGCTTTTAAACTTTCTATGTTCAGTCATGACTGGAATGAATTTGCAAGAAAACCATTTCTACTTGTAAAAAGTGTCCCTCAGCAATACCACTGAGTACATTAAAAAAAATTTATAAAAAGTAGTTTTGTAACTTACATTTGGTATTAGTGTGTGAGAGCAAGGGTTTGGGGCATGAATAGTGAGGTCCTTCTTGGAGGTCCTTCAGTGAGTCTAAACTCCAGTTTCCCATGGTAAAAAGAGGTGTATTTTCAGAGAAGGAACTGCCTGTAGTTGTTACACTTTTTGAGTGAAGAATCAAACAATTCTTGGTTCTGCCACTAACTTTCTTAGGCCTAATTTTCTTATTATTTCTACATTTTAAGAGTGAGATTCATTATTAAATATGTCTTTATCTTTAGCCTGACTGCATTTCATGATCATTGTTCATAAGGCACATTGTCTCAAGTGCTGAATAATCTATTTACTCCTATATTCACAGAAAGTTCTGTAGATATATACCTTCATGAAAATAGCATTTCAAATCAGTCATGTTTTCAACAAGGTTATATCACAAGCCACAGTCAAAGAAGCTACACTTCTGATCCATTTCAGTGCACTCTCAGTTCCTCCTGACATTATTTCTGTACTCTCCCTGAGAAGAAAACTCTTCCTCTAAATTAGAGCATATATTAGTCTTCTACAGTAATTCCAGCCTGTATTGGTAGGAGTAAATTGCATATATCAGGCACAGGTGAACAGCTTTTTATTTCACGGAAGAGTCCTAGGTGTCCTCTCTGTTATGTCAAATAGAAGTCTCTGCTTCACCAAAGGTGTGGGAGAAATAACACAATATTGCATCTGTTCTCTAACAAGCCCCAAAAATGTGCACTACATAATGAGGCATCGTTCCTTCTGTCCTTGAGCTAGACAATGTGTGGAGCTGAAAGAAAGTGCAGAAGCACCTGTTTTCTGCACTCTAGAAGGGAGCAGAACAGAAAGAATTAAACTGATTCACCTCAAATTAAGACTGACAGTATTAGCCATTTCCAAGAACACATCACCTCCCACTGCCTCAGTCACATCTTGTGGCCTTTACTCAAAGAGCACTAGGCACACATGTCAGCATATCAGTTCAGACTCCTTCGAGGCATGTCAGCACCATACCTGGACTACAGCACCAGAATGAAGAAGGTGATATGTGTCAGGCACAAAAGCATATGTGATGTGTTTAAGATCACTTAGTCTGAACATTAACCTAACACTGCCAAGTCCACCAATAAACCATGTCCCTAAGCAACACACCAATTAATCTTTTAATTTCCTCTAGGGCTGGTCCACAACTTCCCTGGGCAACCTGCTCCAATGTTTCTCAACCCTTTAGGTGGAGTAATTGTTCTTAATTGTTCTTAATGTCCAATCTAAATATCTCCTGGGACAAAGTGAGGCCATTTCCTCTCAGCATATCTTGTACTAGGAAGAAGTGTTTGATACAGCCTCCTTTCATGTGGTTATAGAGATAAATAAGTTCTCCCCTGAGCCTCTTTTTCTCCAGGTTAACCAACACCACCTCCCTCAGCCATTCTAAACTGAGCTCCAAATCATGTTGTAGACCTTTTACCAGCCATGCTATCCTTTTGTGGGCATGCAAAAATAAGAAATGCAAGAAGTGGAGGCATACATGTCTGAGTTTTGCTCATAGACATATATACTTGATATATGTCTACATGGCCTTGTTGGTAACTTATGTGTGGAGTTGGAAATATTGGGCCAGCTTGGTAAATACAGAGAAGCCAAGAATATATTCAAATAACCATGTCTTGTGTGCCCTAATACTTTTACGATTATAGTCTAGTTCCATCTCACTACACCTTTCAGACTATAATCAAGTATGTACTCCAGGACTTTGGAGAGGAATTCACTTTTTTGGGTGAGTGTATCTGTCTGAGATGTCTTCAAGCAGTGTTCTTAAGAGTAGACCACCAAGAGCTAACCAACTATTTTAGTATATTGGACAGGTTTTTTCATTTAAAAAATCTTTAAATATTCTCTTTAGGAAGAGAATGTGAAGTGGTCTTGGAAGCCCTGGCTAAGAGAATAGCTAAATGGATGGAGATGGGTATCAGAGGTTTCACAAACAAGATTTATTGACCTCAAGCACCAAAACAAACTGCAGCAGAACCCCCAAAACAGAGGAATCATTCTCATAAATATCTACTTTTAGCCAAATATATTTCATTCCTAGAAACCAACAGAGGTCAGGAATATAAAATTAGTCTAAAAACTGAAAAAATCATGACAAATTCTGAACTAATTTTTATCAGGATAGTATCAAGCATGATTTGTCCATCCTTTTTGCACTACACAATAAGCTAACCTCTAATACTCACATAAGGGTAAAGCAAATAATCATTCTGTAAAGGTGAAAATGAAAATTAAGCCAAGTAATTGTTATTGTGGTGAGTTGACCTTGATGGCTTCTAGAGGGGCTTCCACCCAGTTGTTCTCTCACTCCCCATCCTCAATAGGATAGGGGACAAAATAAGATGGCAAATTTAAATGTCAGGACAAATACAGAAATATCACTTACTTGCCAATTACCATCACAACAAAACAGACTCAGTTTGGAGAAGATTAATTTAATTAGTTTTCAATTAAAAATAAAGTAGTGGTGAGAAACAAACCAACAAAAAACCCTAAAAGCAGATCTGTCCCACCTAGCCTTCTTCCCAGGCTCAAGGTTCTTAACTCCTTTACTTCATCCACCCCCTGAATGATGCAGAGGGAATGGGCATTGTGATTAGTTCATAAGAGTTCTTCTCTGCCACTCCTTCTTTTTCACACTGCTTCATTGCTCCAGCATGTGGTCCCACCCACAATGCACAATCCTTCACAAACTGCTCCAGAATGTGTCTTCTCCACTGGGCATAGTCCTTCAGGAAGAGACTTTTCTAGTGTGGGTTTCCCATTAGCAGAGCTCCTGCTAGAAAATCTGCTCCTGCATGGACACTTCTCCATGGGCCCCAGATTCCTTCAGGACATATCCACAGCTCTGCTGTGGGATTCTCCACAGACTGCAATTTTCAAAAACAGGTTGTAGGGGGAAAAAAAACAAACCAAAACCAAAAAAGAAAACACTAAGTCTTTAAAGACTTTATATATAAAAGTAAAGTGAATTGCAAAATTATCTCCATATATGTTTCTGCATTCTGAATATTTGTACAGATTCAAATGGTCATTCCCTAACTAACTAAAATCATTTGAAGACAATATGAAGCAGTAGAGTATGATGTAGCATGTTGTTTATCTACTGATAAAATTAATATTTAATCCTTTGTTTAAAACAAAAATTTTGGTTGTTTACCTCTCTTAATAATTTCTCCAGCTTTTAATCGCTTTTTGTGAAAATGTAATTAGGAGAATTATAAAAGGGAAAAATTGTACTAGCAGAAAGAAAACATGCCAGGTTTGTGTGTTCACAGTGTACGGACACACAAGAATTTCTGTGTGCAGTTACTGTATGTACTTTGCCACTCAGTTAGTGTTCACTTTCCAAGCCACAAAATGTAACTTTTATGCTAGCATCCTACAGTGAACACAGAGTAAAAATATAAATAAATAGATAAATAAATAAATAAAACTACAGAGCAATTATTCTTGATGGCAAGGGCTTTTGGAGTAGTATTGAAAGAGGAAATCTATACAAACATTGTCACTCAAATCACTTTATCCTTTTGATGAAAACGGGAGTAAGCCTTGGTAGAAATGTTGCATCTTGTTTAGCAGAGAAAAATAAATACATATGCATAATTATAAATTGTGTTTATTGTAGGATGCCAGAAAAGGAACTAATGATAATAATTTCTATTAAAACTATTGAAGCATATTGTGATTTTGCTTTTTCCCATATGGCTTGTCTGAAGAGATTGTTTTAGATTAAGAATTTTCATTTATTTCTGCAGAATTTCCAATTTTCCTGAAGAAAAAAAAAGTGAGAAAATGCACTAGATTAGATATTTGTTACCCAATTCAAAATTGAATATTTTAACAGAATACATTTTAAAAAGACAGTTTTAAAAATGAGATAGAATCTTGCAGCAACATATTGCAGACTTTATTTTGTTATGAAATTCATCATCAAGCAGTTACATGAACTCCCACAGTTACTTCTGATAATGAAATAAAATAAATTTTACTTGGCTAGACAAGGATAACTAATGAAAAATCAACCATCCCCGCACTGATTTATAAAAGAAACTTCAAAACATAGTAGCAGCTGTTGTGCATTAGTATGAAAGGTGAGACCTCTTGAGCAAAATTTTGTCAAGGAAAAAAGAGCTCTTCGTCTATAGCTTCTGTTCCATTTAGTGGTGCAGTTGTCTTCTGGGTCAGTAAAATCATATGAAAGTTCAATGTAGGGAAAAGGGAAAGAAAATAAAACTAAACATAGAGCAATAAGTGATACAAAACTCTGCAAAGTCACCGTTATGTGAATTGCCAGATATCGGGCCTTCTACAGGGTTAAATATGGAGATATGAATTCTTATAAACTTCCTGTGCTGACTGTTTAGAAAGCATATGAAATTAGATATGTCCTTTTTTCTTCTTCTTTTTTTTTGTTTGTTTGTGTGTGATTTTCTTCTTCTCAAATAATTTTTTTTTTTGAGAGCATCAAGACACACAAAGTACTCTTAGAAACTACAAAATAAGTACCAAAACCAGAATCATCATTTTAATTTCATAACTCTACAGATGGTGCAAATTTTCTGCCAAAAACGATTTTTCTCTGCCTTGCTGGATGTTCTGGGCTAAAAGTTTCTCATGAATGCACTGAAGAAAGGGTCATCCTTTTCAGGCCTTCAAAATGTTGTTTTTTTACAGGGATGGAGTCCTTCCTGGAAAGAAATCCTCACCTGGGCTCTCATTCCCAAGTTTTCCTTTAATGTTATAATTTCTTTTCTGTGATGAAATTTTATCACACTTCCTAACTTCACTTGCCATCAGTGATTGAAGATGCAAAATTAAATACGCGTTTGTCATTTGTCCTATTAATGTTTCAAAACAGGTGTGCAGTATCAGCATTCATCAGCATGAGGGTGGGGTTGCTAGTACGGGTAAGACTCCATGCCTTTGCAGACAGTAGTGTCTTTAGAGAACTTTCCTGAAAAGAGCTATACACAAGTTGGCTTTCCAAGTTCTACTGTGAGCATGAGGCACCTTGGACCTGCTTTCCACATTGGTTGAAGAATACAGCTGAATAACAGCCATAAGAGTAAACATGTGGAGAAAGGCCAGGCTGTTTTTGCTGTGAGGGGTCAATGTTTTCAGGGTACTTCACCTTCCTGTGTTTCAGGTCTGATCTGTATAGAGAGCAATATTTAATTCAGTTTTGAAGACATTCCTCTGATATTTCTGAAACTAAGGATGACAACAATGAAAAGTCAAAAAATACTTTATCCTTGTAATATGAACATATATCTGTCCTCTAACGAGACTGTTTTTGTAGACCTTTGGACCTTTTTGTAGATTGACCTATTCAGTGATGCTAGGTGTGAGTAATTGTTGTTAATGAAGCACTAATGAAGCACAGAACTGTTGCAGAGAACCTCAAAAGTGCAAACCCAAGATGATACAAGTGTCCTGAGGGAGTGAAGATAAATCACAAGTGATTAATTATATACCACCTAAAAAGCAAGCTTAATAGTTTGATAGGAGAGGTAGTAGAGAATATATAATTATGCTTCCAATTTCATCTCATTACAAAGTAATCACTTAAGAGTTCCTTGGTCCTGATTTTCTCCCCTGGGTTGAAGGGACATATAAAAATGTGGGAAAACATATTTCTGAGCTAGTCCTTCCCTGGACAGCATGTCATATATGTCATATGTCTCTAAAGTATTGAGTCTGATCCTGAATTCTGATATAATATCACATCACAGGTTCTGACTTGCTGAGCCAAGAAGCTGGGGGCTTGTAACATTCAACCCTGGCAAGACAAGAGAAGAGAAGCTAAAAGCAGCCAGGACCTCTTTTTTTTTTCTTTTTCTTTTTCTTTTTCTTTTCTTTTCTTTTTTCTTTTTCTTTTTCTTTTTTCTTTTTCTTTTTCTTTTTCTTTTTCTTTTTTCTTTTTTTTCTTTTTTTCTTTTTTTTTCCCCAGCTGACATGTTTCTGTAGAATTGTGAGGTTTCTCTGCTTAGAAATTATTTTTCCTGGCTCGGGTTAGATGATGAGTCAGGCATGGCAATTGCCCTAGATCATGGTAATTTATTTTAATCAGTATCACTCTTAAAAGCAGAAGCAAGTTCAGTTTAATGTGTGGCTTCCTTTTGAAGAAAGCTGCTATTCTGATCATGTCCCTGTAGGAGTTACATGATAGACATTAGGTGCTGGACAGTCACATGACAAAGTAAGGAAGATTCAAAATGCTACGTAGGGTAATGCAGTGCAGTTTTCTACAAGGGTTATTTATCAAGCAAAATGGCAAGAGCCACTCAGAGTCAGGTCTCCTAGCAAACCTGAATGGCTTTTTGGACTATGTATCAAGGCACTGCAAATATACACACTATGATTAAAGTGCTAGTGTGCTGCAAGGCTGTATCAAAAACGTTCTTCATACTGAATGCAAGCCTATGGAAGCATGGGCATACTATCATAGTCCCAGAGACTGAAGAAAAATCAGAGGTAGAGCATGACAATTATTCAGCTAAATTTATCAATGATTGAGGACATGTGTTAATAATGGACCATTAGTGTTGACAGAGATATGACTTGTTCAATCTGAAGTAGCACATGATGACAGCAATAACCATAATGACAAAAAGCTTTTACAATCAGGCATCAAATAACTAAGGTGCATTTCCCTTGCTACCAATATTAATAATGTCAATAA